>BRDA01041942.1:0-25340 GCA_036984385.1 Crenuchus spilurus
ATATATATATATATATATATATATATATATATATATATATATATATATATATATATATATAAAATGACAAAAGTATAAATAAATAGATAGATAAATGAATAAATAAATAAAATGTGGGACCAAAAATGACGAAAGTATAAGTAAATAAATAAATAGATATAAAAAAAATTTCAGGAAAAAACATGCATACTAATAATAAATGTTTTTACTTTATTTATGTATTTCCACATGTCTACATTTACTTTTCGTCAAACCGTATGCTAATTGAGTGGGTGGTCTTAACCTCATTCTAAAAGCACGATTGGTTAAAGAGTTCCGAAAGAGTTACTCTATTAGTAATGTCTTGGCTTACAGCAACTGTTCTCTAGCGCGTTGCTGGCAATTAACTTAACCAGTTAACTACAACCGATGAAATGTCTTTAAGAACAATTGTAAATTATTTAAGATCACTGGTGAGTGATTGTGAGAACCATGTGCCAAATGACTACCTTCTCTTTCATTTAGAAAGAGTTATGGACGGATTAGCTCAGATTAGCCTTGATACTGATGTGGACTCTGACTAACTCTGATCTCTCTCTCTCTCTCTCTCTCTCTCTCTCTCTCGCTCTCTCTCTCTCAGTCACACACACAGATAGAGAGAGTGATCAGAGTTAGTTGTGTTACTGCAGAATATAACATAGAACATTTTACAGATGTACAGAACATGAACATTAAATGTAAATAAGAGCGTTGATTATCACCAAGCTTTCCAAATGCTGTGAAAATATTTAAAACCATGTCTAGATATGTAATCTGTGTAGTGCGCTCATGCATGTGTACAGAAATACCGAAATACCGCCTCCTAAGGTCATACATTTTGACCGTCTGAAACGAGTGTCCGGCTCATCCCTAATTTAAGCATTCCAAAACCAGTATCAACACTTCAAATAGCAGCAAGGATGTCTTTTTGAAAGACACTGTATTCTTTGTATTGTACTAGTTCTGTTAATGGCCTCCCACTTGACGCCATTGTGGAGTTAATAGAATAGCTTAGCCAATTCGGGTTATTACAAGATAGTGATGTTCAATTGCTTCTGTCTTGTTCACCAAACTGACCAATCGTGCTTTTAGAATGAGGTTAGGACCGCCTGTTCAATTAACATACGGCGTATGGAGTAAATGTAGAATAAATTTATGTGGAAATACATAAATAAATAAATGAAGACATGTGGAAATACATAAATAAATAAATGTAGACAAGTAAAAACATTTATTATTAGTATGCACACTTTTTCATGAAAAATGTTTATGTATTTATTTATTTATTTATCTGTTTATTTATTTATTTATACTTTTGTCATTTTTGGTCTCCCATTTATTAATTAATTTATTTATTTATTTATTCATTTATTTTCTATTTATTTATTTATTTGTTTTATTTATTTATTTATACTTGTGTCATTTTTGGTCCTCCTTATAGGGCTGTCAAACAATTAAAAATGTAATTGTGATTAATTGCAGTATGTCATATAGTTAATCACAATTAATCACGTGATTCCGTCACCTGTCACGTTACTAATGAGCATGAGATCACTGCTGACACTGCAGAGAAGAAGAGGTGGTTACTTGTCACTGTGTCTCATTCATTTTCTAAACATTTTGAAATGGAGGAAGAAACAAAACTCTTTGGACAGAATTTTATTGAAATGCCCTGCAGGTGAAAGTGAGGAAAGTGTGGTGAAAAAGGCAAACGTCACTGATGAAGATCATCTGATCTTTAATGTAAATACATAAATTTATAAACATAAACCAATATACTATTATTGTTTTTATACATGATTTGTTATTTATAAAGTACATTTTTCTTATTTAAAAACACTTGGTTTATATCAGTTTTGTGTGGTTTTTGGGTTGCTGGAACTGATTAATAGCATTTCAATTCATTTTAATGTTGAAATGTAATTTGATATACTAGTAGACTGAGTTATGAGCTCCGTCACAGAAAAAATTAAAATTGTAAGTCAAGATTCCACTGTATAGTGAAAAATGTCAGTAAAGATTATTTTAAAAAGGCAAACGCACAAGTCTTGCATCATCATTTGCACAGCACTCGATGCAGAAAGTATAAAGCAGTCCCTCTACTCTTAATGATGCCCCATGCTGTCAAGTCTGAACATAAACTACGGATGACTCGCAGGGACATAGAATTGCATTCACGGCACTATTTTTCTATCGCGTTCAATGCCATTTCTCTACAGAGCTGCTGGTAGTATTACACAATACATAATATGATATCGTACTAGTACCATTTAATAAAATAATTTATTCTGATAATGTACTGTATTGTTTATGTTTTCTCCTTAAAGTGTGAGAAAATACTTAAGATCCACCTGCATGTTGATTCTTTATCATCAGACCTTTAACCCAATTATTCTCATCATTTCTTTCATTGTACAAAATGTAGGAGATATACAATATCACTGCATGAAGAAAGGCTAGTGTATTTGCAATTTGACCTTGCAATCTCCAGTAGCAGTGTGTAAAGTGATTCTATTAAAATATTTTAAGGCACTTGAATACAAAAGAGCATCTTGAGTGAGAGGGAAAGGGGGAGAAACATCAATGCATCAGGGTCTTTCAAAGCAGTCTCCATTGCTCCCACTGAGATGAATAAACCAACCTACATTACATATCTATTAATAAACCAGACCAGCATCCTGGGGCTCTGAATGCACTCTTCAATTTTAAACAGTAAATTACTGCCAATCCCTGCAGGGCACTTGCTTTGTATTTAAGCTTATATATGCCCACTAAACCTACCCAAATGCAATGTAATTATTTCCTTGTTACAGTAATTATTTTTTAGGAGTTTATGGAAGACGCTAGATAAAACACTTCCTCATCTATTTGTCATGATGGAAATGTAGTAGACAGATTTTATAGCTTGTACAATGTGAAGCTTTTCACGAATGCCTATATTTTTATTTCCATTATCAGCTGACGGTAGTACTTTTCTTAATTAACCTCTTTCCCCATACCCCCAAATGGCCACCTGTTAATAATGCAATTTCTCACCTTTTATCAGCTTTTGTTGTTTTTATTTAAAGCGTAAAGGCCATGAAGTCAAGTTTCTATTGTATTTTTTGTTGAATTTTGTTTTATTTTGTTTGTTTTATTTGTCACAGTTCAATATTTGGAACAAACAACCAAACACATCAATGGCAATGTGAGAAACAGATGTTTTATCATTACTCTAATTAAGAAAAACAATAAGCACTAACCATCCAAAATGGACTCTGAATGTGACTGCATTCTCACTTGAAAAACACAATGTTCAACAAGAAAGGAAGCTTCGTGAATCTTTTATACAATGATAGAAAGCATGGTACGAGACAGAAAGCTATGATTCTGTATACTAATCTATTTGACAATGCACGGTGTGAAAATGCATGCACTGTAACTCCTCTTTCAGTCGATATAAACCAATAAAAAGCACAACCAGCTGATTTCTAAATTGCCAGTGGATGGCCAGTAGAAAGCAGCTATATACTTACTGTACGTTTACACCCTGAATTTTAGTCCATTTATCAAATTTAGGATGTCTTGAATACATTTTTACCATTAAACATCCTCTCTTCAGGCCTCAGGGATAAACACCCTGCTTTATTACTGTACCTTTAAGACTGATATATGTAACTGGCCTCTGTTCTAATTGGCTACCCTGATTGTGTCAATCAAAGGTAACACTAGTAATAATAATAACAGTGTGAATGAGCAGGGCTAAACTGCTCTAGACTGTTATAAAGTATACTGTATGTAAATGTGTTTTTGTGACAAAAAACAATGAACACAAATGATTCCATTTATTAGTTTCCATATGTGGACTAGTAACTGAACTGTGCATGATAAAATTTTAACAATGTTGAAATGAAACTTTGAAGATATACACCTTTTCAACTTAAACATCCTCATTTATGGCTGGTATGTCTGACATACATGAATAACCAATGAAAAATGCATTACCCACTATTTATAGTGGATGTGTATAGCTGAACAGTTGATCTACATTGGCTTCTGCATGAATCAGTAATGTGTCAGGGTTTGAGTTCAGCTGAGTGTGGACCAAATCAACATCCCAGCGGTCTTCATAGCATTTTGTTTAGCGTAATGAGCAACGCTTTTAGATCCACAAGTGTTTCCAAGTACCCGGACAAAAAGTGAGAAAGCTTTCTGAGTCAGCCATGCGCAAGCAGCAGAAAACGAGTGAGGGACAGAAAGAAGAACGAGCATAGTCAGACAGACAGGAAGAGAAACAGAGCTAGCTATTTAGTGACAGACACAAAAATAGGAGAGAGACTGGGAGAGTGCCGTCACTGACAGAAACACAAAGCAGAGGCAGATAAGACAGCACTGAGGTGTACTTACGAGCACTCCAGCACATCCATTCATCTCACACAGGAATACAAGCTGTAGGCAGAAAATGAAATCCGTTTATTTTAGGCAACAAAAGTGTTTTCAGAATTTTTCATGTTCAAGCCAGAAAAGCAAGAGATAATACAGACTAAAAATCTCAATACAGCATTTTCATAAATGCCATTATTTAAGGGGTTTCTACTTTTCTTTGCTTGTGTCTCTCCTCTCCACCCCTCCTGTCTACCCACTTTTCTCAGATCGAGTCACCACAGTGAAGACTGACATTTATGTCACCAGCTTTGGACCTGTTTCAGACACAGATATGGTGAGTTCTAACTTAAATGTTGGAGATGTTGGTTTTATGTGTTCAGAGAGTATTCAGGGGTCAGGCTTAATTGACTGAACTCACTACATCAACACTGCTGTAGCAGTGATGTCTAAACAAGATTTTCAGAAGTCATCCAGTTATTCTCCTGTCAAAGAATACCAGATTACTCAGCTAAATGGGGTTTTAATTGCTTTTAACATCATGTCCAAAAGCGTCCACAAACTTCTTCTAAATAGTGAATTCAATCACTTAAGGTGTAACTATTGCTGACACATGTCTTCAGATGCACACGCAGCTTGTATAATCTCCATAGAAAAGCTTGCCAACAGAATCTCACACTCTGGAGCAGGCATAAGCCTAAAGTCCATGCCCAATGCCAAATATCAGCTAGAGAAGTATCTAGCCCCCCCCCCCATCACATTGACTCGTTAACCAATCTGCTTGCACACAGAGGAATTTAACTTCCACAGTTAACCTGTCTGTGTAGTGAAACACACAATGCACACACTAGTGAATACATACATTAGGGAGCAGTGAGCACACTCGCCCATTCTGGTGGGCAGCCCTATTAATGGGACCAGGGGAGCATTTGGTGTTTAGGTGCTTTGCTCAAGGGCACATCAGCTGTGTTCTGTCACAGCCTGGTTTTCTAACCTCAAGCCAATAGCTGTGCCCAATTCTTTGGGCAGCAGCCCAGGTCATAACCCAATTCTTAAGAATGGTAATCTTGCACTGGTGCACTGAATGAGATGGTGTAATGATTTAGTTGAAACATCCTCACTAAACCTCTGAATTCAGTCATATTCTCACAGCAATGATCCAAAATCTATTGTAAAGCACTCACAGTACAATAGAGGCTGTTACTGTAGGAAGGGTTTTCTTATGACAACAGCAATATGAGATACTGTTGTTTACATGATTGCTGATTCTCCCTCCAGCCTTTGTTTTGTCTCTGAGGATGAGACAGAGTCTCATTTGTGTAGGGGTCAGTGGTAAATTGACAGTGGCCTACAGTGGCCCCACTGGGATGAGATCCCGTCATGTTGGGGGGTGAAATGAAAAGTGGTGCCACCTGACTGTGCTTGTGCCACTCTGAATTAGATTCTGCCCCTCTGATAAGCCAGAGGAAGCGGCACTATGACTCATGAATCCGTCAGCACAGCTGTCTCCATTATCAATTCAAATAACAGCCGAGCCAAAGGAAGGAGGAAGGTTTTAATCAGAAATGTCTAAGCAAAGAAGCAGGCGCAGTATGAGACTCGTGCTGAAGACAAAGCTATTCATGCATAATAGAGTTATAAAACAAACCCACATAACACAAATATGCATACATATGTGTGTCCTAAATAGATATGTTTATTATTATTATTATTTTTATTATTTTTATTTTATTTATTATTTTTTATTTTGCCAGAGAAGGAATGTCCTTGAAAAGATGGCGAGAAAAGTGAGAGAAAGTTGAAAACCATGCAAACATCCCAAAATAACAGAACGTATATACATTTAATATTCGACATCAGTTCAGCAATGTGGCTGGTTGTTTGAGGATGACTGAATAGTATGGCTGTGAGGTTTTCTCCTGAGACTCTTGTGTGGTATGTGTGTACGTGTGTTGTGTGCATGATCCCTTGCTGGTCTCTCTCTGCTGGAGCTCCTCAGCTTCGTCCTTCTGTCTCTGAGAGATTAAACCCAAACACCGCTCACACTGCTTCAAAGAGCGCAGAATCATAACCCAGCAGGAGACATCCCTCCTTTACTCCCTTCCTCTCTCCTTCCACACAATCACTGCCTACTAGGGTTGGACAATGTGCCTTGAAAATTTTCAGCCTTTTGTTGCTCACTTATATAAAGGATTGTGTTCCAAAACATTAAACAACACTTCCAATTTTTTTAGTTTTTTTTTTGTTTTTTATATGGTATGCATTGATCTGAATGGGCTTTATATATATATATATATATATATATATATATATATACAGTGTATGTATATACATACAGTATATATATACAAGAAATATCAATGCAATGCAAGAGAAATATAAACGTGTTTGATAAAGTGCAGTCTTGCCTCTCAGTGCTGGAATCTCCATGTGCTTCCATGACCTTCCTGTGTCTGCATGGGTTTGCTCCTAGGTTTCCGTTTTTTTCCAGTAGTCCACAAACATGTAGGTCAGGTGAATTGATTACTCTAAATTGCCCTGCTGTGAGTGTGTGTGTGAAATGGATTGGCATGCTGTTCTGGCTTTGGCTAAATTAGTAGAATGCTCTTCCCAGTGCCCAATGGAGCAGTATGGGGACTCACCACAACCCTGAGCTGGATTAAGCAGTTAAGAAGATGGATGGAGGATGTTACAAATATATATTTTGCATATACTGCATTACTTACAAATGTGAATTAAGTAGGGAGGCACTGAAATTAAAGATTTTGGCTGAAACTGCACAAAAAAATTAAATGTTTGACCAATTACCGAACAATGGTTTTTCATTTATATAAATCATAATAAAAATGAGTAACTAAACTATTTTCTCAAATAAGTCTTGTTGTTAGTCAGGAATGAATGTCTATATTTTAATAAGTTGGTTATCGCCATTAAGTTTAATAACATGAGTTTAATTGATTATTGTTATTATATACACTGTATATATAAAAGAATAATCAATTAAACTCATGTTATTAAACACACACACACACACACACACACACACACACACACACACACACACACATATATACAATAAAATAAAGATACATGTTTGTTACATTATTAGTAATATTTATTAAAAAAATGAAAATATGTAAAATGAATGATATAAGGCACATGGATGTTTTGAGTGTTTAATGTAAGTGCCATTGGCAAAAGACACTGAAACACCACATTTTTTCTGGTAATTGTAAGACGTCCCTAACACTGCAGCCACCAGAATACAAACATAAAGCTAAGTGGCTGTATTCTGGCTTTATCATACCAAGTGTAGTTTAGTAAAGGTTGTATTTGTAGTTTGTTGTTTTCTTCTATTTCACCACCAAACTGTAACTGTGCTGGTGAATCTGTGTTTTGTTAACTGGTGAGGAAAGCACAATTCTGAATGTCAAATGTGTGTCCAATATTAAACTAACTTTACCTCAGTAAAGCTTCACTCTACAGCTGGAAACTAGAAAAAAGTAACAGTGCTGTTTTAAAAAGCCATGTTTGGTATAAATTATTAAGTGTTTTCACTTATTTGGCCAAACATATATAAAGTAGAATGTATACAAGCCTTTGGAAATGGGGAATATGTTTTCACAAAAGTTAATGCAAAAGGAAAAATTCACAAAAGTTTTCTATAATATGTTTTGAAACAAAAGCTTCATGCTGAGTATTGGGTCATTACTACCGCTACTGGTGAGCACCTTGACCAATCACATTTCCATCTGAGTGTTAATTTGCATGTTGATAAATAGAAATGTGTATATAATCCAAAAATGTAATTTATTAAAAAATATATCAAGATAACTGCAGTACTGTTATTTTATACATATTGGGCAAACCTAATTACTTTGGGTCTTCAGGAAACATAACCTAGAAGTTGATAGTGTTGCCTAATAACAGATATTATACTGTTTTCTCAAATAAACATCACAAACATAGTGTAAATGTAAATTCTTGTACATCTTTACTTCCACCTCCATACTCTTTCATCCACCACAGTTGTCTCCCATCCTCTGACCTACTCCTGCTTGCCCCTTTCTCATCCTTCTCTCTGTCTGTTCTTCACACTGAGCACTGCTAAATTATTCTCTAACCAACAGCCGCTATATCCCAGAATTGGATTAACTCAGGAGAGACATATGTGGACTCTTCTCTTCTCCACCTCTCATTCAGGGAATAGGCAGATAAAGCATGCATATTCCTTTGTGTGACATTCACTCATTCTCCCCCGAACTCCCCATCCCCTCATTTGTGGGCTGACCCTCTCCCAAAGGAGAGACACACTCAGGCTCACATGGGCACGTCTAGGCCTTACTTTGATATATTTTTCATTTTCAAAGACAAATTGTTCCATTTCTTTGCCTCCACAGTGTTCCCTGGAGCTCATCTTTTCTCAGCCCTTCCTCACCCTCCCCACTCTTTCTCTCTTTCTTTATTTCAAGGGTTTTGACAGTTGCCATTTTTTCCCCTCTTATCCCACTTGAAATGAATTCTATCTCAGTCTAGCAGTCTTTTTTACAGTCCCATGTATGTACAGTTTTCTCCCATCAATTATTAAAAGGAAAATTCTTTATTTAGATGCATTTTAGAAAGATACTACATCTCTTGGATGTTGCAGATCCTCCATTAAATTGAACAAACAAGACAATATATCATCTGTAGGCTCTTTGAAAATATTTACCTGCAATATTAGACAGCCACATCCTCCAAGAAAAGGCCATTGATCATTCCGTTGGAGTAGCCCGTTATGAATTATGCATGTCTATAAGAAATGATTAAAGGCAGCTGTACAACCTCATAAAGATCATAAAGGTTGTGCCACTGCTGCCTTGTGTACATCCACTGAAGAACTGATATTCACTGAAATGCTGTTGAGTTAAATTATCATGTTCTTGGTATTTTATCTCCAGTTTTTGAGGGCTATTGTCTATAGAGGTGAGATTGTGCTGTCACTAAGGACCTCAAGCTGTAGAACCCATCAATCTCTCTTTCTCACTTGCTCACCTCCATCTCTCTCTGTCTCTATCTTGCTCTCTGTCTATGCCCTGTGGTCATGTGAACCCTTATCATTAGAGCTAACCCTGCAGTGAACTGTACGTGCAATGCAGGTAAACAGCAGAGGGAAATGTTTAATGAGAAATGGGATTAAATGTTCAGGTTCATATTGGTCAAAGTGTTGTGTTGTTTTTCTTGTTTAAGCTGTAGCCTCAAAAGAAATAGCATTGTGTATTTCTGAAATGTCTACACGAAAGTAAATAAAATTTGCATAATTCAGTCTTTGAGATGTAAACACTGTTGTGTCCAAGATTTAAGTCAAGTCCTGGCAGAGAGGAACTAAAATGCAATAGGTACTTTTGTGTCTGTGTATCAAACTCAAACAAATCTGAACTAAAGTGAAAAGGAGCTGTGCACATTATCTAAAAGATGTTCATATCCTCTAACCCAAACAAGAACAGTCAGTAGTCAGGTCTGTTTGATTAATGTATGAACTCCCAGAAAATAGCCTGCTGAAACAGACAAAACAGCTGCCTCAAAAGTCTTTCTGTTTACAGTTTACAGTGATTCTGAATAAATATCGAGTCTGACATGTTTAGATGATCCTGGAACTCTCTTTATCATAGTTTCATATTAGCATGATTACAGTGGAGTTTGAGAGTAAAATGCTTCACATTCATTTGCTACTGGAAAAAAGTCATATTATTGTAATGCATTATTTTGTATTATACCACAGTTTACTCTGACTCCACAATCTGATTGACTGAGAGACATTCTAGGAGCTGATATTGATGATAACAGCACGCTGACCAGAACTCTTTAAGTATTACTCCACAATATATATGTGTAATATCAATGACCCCTCATACACTTCTACTAGCAGCTTCACTGAGTTTAGAGTTGAACTTAACAGATATATTAATTAACCTCCAATCAATGATGCACAGTTTACACCAGCAAACAACATTTTTAACATCAGTATATTTGTTTATTGTCTGTATAATAAATAGTTTTAATAATAGTAAAAGTTAATAGGGTGGCACGGTGGCTTAGTGGTTAGCACGTTCGCCTCTCAGCACTGGGGTCTTGGGTTCGAGTTTCCATGTTCTACCCATGTCTGGGTGGGTTTCCTCCGTGGTTTCCGGTTTCCTCCCACAGTACAAAAACATGGAAGTCAGGTGAATTGGGTACTCTAAAAAAAATTGTCCGTGTGTGTGTGTGTGTGTGTGTGTGTGGGTGTGTCTGTCCTGGGCTTAGTTGAATAGTGTAATGCCTTGCCCTGTGCCCAGTGAGGGGGTAGGGGACTAACCGCAACCCTGATAAGGATTAAGCGAGTGTGATAATGGATGGATGAAAAAGTTAATAATAAATGGGTGGCACGGTGGCTTAGTGGTTAGCACTTTCATCTCTCAGCGCTGAGGTCTTGGGTTCAAGACCTATCTGAGCAGAGTTTCCATGTTCTCCCCGTGTCTGCATGGGTTTCCTCTGGAGACTCCGGTTTCCTCCCACAGTCCAAAAATATAGAGGTCAGGTGAATTGACTACTCTAAAAAAAAAATTACCCTGGTGTGTGTATGAATGTGAATGATTGTGTATGAATGTATGTATGTATGCCCAAAGGGCGCTATATAAGTGTAACGTTAATAATAGTTATTGGGAAATTATGTTTGACTGTTATGACTGATGCACACTGATGATGATGCATTGTCTGATGATGATGTTTTAGCAGCAGAGTGTCTGACAAAGGAACTACTTTAGCTCTCAGGAGGTTAATAAATAAACTTTTTCTGTCATCTTTATCTTCAAGTTTACAATTAAACAGCAATAACTGAACCGTGGTATAATCACAATATGACATTGATGGCTCATGCTATAACATGAGATATTGGCACTGGTGTACTGATCTTTGGCCAGTGCCAGTGCCAATATCTCACATTAATGCACTCCCTCTAATATATTATTGCTTTATTTTGCCACAGTTATTTCCAACCCTGCAATGTAATTGGCTGAGAGATGCTAAACGATGGCTGATATTGCATGATAACAGCACTCTGACCGAAGCACTTTTAGCCACATAAACATAACCTAGCAATGACCCCAGCATCTGTCCTCTTTCTCTTAAAATCTAACAATAAACAGAGAAAACAGGACCATGGTGTAATCACAATAATACACTGGAAGGTCATGCTATAATGTGAGATATTGGCACTGGTGTACTGTTCTTGGGCACGAGGTTTACCGCAGCACACCAGTGCCAGTATCTCACATCATAGAACTCCCTATCGTGTTTATTGCTTAATCGCATCCCAGCCAGTGTGGTGGGAGGTTTGGAGGTCAAGGAAAAATTCTGGGGGGCTGTGCCTCCATAGACTTTCTACCACTGACCCTGCCCAAAAAATGAAAAGGCTAATAAAAACTGAGCCAAAAAAATAGACAATTTGCTTAATTTTAATTTAAAAACATCAATTTGACTTGCTACTGCTGTCTTCCTCTCACATGTATATTCAACCTCTTATATATCAACGTTTTTGTGTTATTTGAAGAAAATCAGCTAATTTACTTCTTACATTCTAATGCACTTTAGTGAATTAATGTATTTTGTATTGACCAGTAACTTTGGGTAACCTTTAGAACTTTACCATTCAATGAATTGCATGAAATATTCCTTAGCAGTGACAATTGCAGCAAGTCCTGAAACATAATACTGAACAAAATAATATTGTCACTTATTGTTTTCTCAGTTAATATGTTTGTCTTTAAAATGAAACTAAACAGAGGTATGTTATGACATATCATACAAGTAGGATCACATACAATTCAGTGCTACATAAAGCTTTTTTGTTGGTTTACTGTTGTTCAGTTTGGCTTGTAGATCATGAATATCTGAAATTCAGAATCTCAAATATCGGAATATTTCATTTTGAGTACTTAATATTTATTCTAACTAATTACTATTTAAACATTATCAACATTAAAACATAAAGACTTGAAATCTGTCACTTTACATGTATTGAATATAACATATATGACATGTATACCTGCACTAGTAAAATTGTCTCACTATTCTTTTCTACTGAAAAACTCCAGAAAATCCATCAAAGAAATAACATTTTAAATTTGTGAATGACCATTGTCATTGCTAAAGTAGCTATTTTCTTTTCTGTTTTGTAAGGTACCTTGTACTGCCTAGAAATGTGAAAGATTTGTCTCAGTGGCTGCTAATTAGCCAGTAAATTAGTGGCAGGAAATCTGATAGTTTTGCTCCTTATCTCATCATAATGTCAGGCAATAAAGAAAGACATAAGCATAATAAAGGACTCAGGCTTAAAGCCCACTATTCATGGTCTGTACACATCCCCGAGTCAGGATAATGTCTGCAGTTTGATTTTAAAATAGAAATGTTAAGCGTAGTTAACCCAAAATTGGATGTGCATTTCTATCATGATTGGACCTGTGTTCATACAAGAAGATCATTATCATGTGAAAGGCAGGAAAGCCCTGAGAAGAAGCTATGGTCATCTTGTTATCTTTGTGTTCATGGCCCACTAGTTTGCGATCATTAGTTGCTGTCATCACCCTCCCTGTGGCAATGGTGACTGTGATAGATGGTGTATCTGTGCTGGATTGCACTGAATCCATTTAGTCATTGTTATGTGTATGGGTTTTATGGTGTATATGTGATACAGAGTGGGATACCCCTCAGGCCAGGCTTTCCCAGGCCACATCCAGCCTGTGATGGATGAGAGGGGCGGCTGCTAAGCCCCTTTGGCATGATAAATTTGCTCCATGCCGGGCTTACTAATAGCCTCAGTTCCCAGTGTGGGTTTTCCCATACAGAGAGACATGAGATAGAGAGAAAAAGGGAGAAAGACAAAGGGGAAAAGGTGAGAGAGAAGAGAAATTAGGGTGAGGGGAAAAGAAAATACGAGTGATGGCTAGAGAATGAGCAGTGCTTAGTTAGCCCTTATACTGCCTGCCGCCCTTAGAGAACAGTGTGTGCAGAGGTGGGGTCATTTGGGGATGGGACCGCGTTGACTGGACTAACCCTGCACTTCTACCTCACTTATACTGCACATTAAAAAACACACAAACTCAGTACTCCCTTAAGGACAAGCTCTGTCAAAAGTCTCTCTATCAGTATAACTCTCTCTCTCTCCTTTTGTCCCTGTATCTCTTTTTGTGTCACTTTCTCATTCTCTCTGTGTCCCTGTCCACTCTCTCTCTCTCTCTCTCTCTCTCTCTCTCTCTCTCTCTCTCTCTCTCTCTCTCTCTCTCTCTCTCTCTCTCTCTCTCTCTAAGTGCTGTGTAGAAAAGCATGTTTTTCACTTTTGTGTCTTGCTTCAGTGCTCACTATTGGATATTCATACAAAACCCTCATCCACCAGGTCAATATGAGGCACTGCAGCTAAAATTAGTTTGCCAAAGCTGTGTGTGGATGCAAGTGAGTGGCATGAAAGGAGAATGGTGTCAGAAACACTATCACACCTTAGCTCAAACTAATAAGTCTCCCAGTGTTACAAGTTGGGGAGGCTTACAGACAGTGGCAGCAGGAGTCTCAGAGGGTGGGTGTCTCTGTTAACAGCACTGCTGTGCAATGAGGCACTCAGCACTGCTAGGTGGCCTGCACTTTGAACCAATGAGGTGGTAACCTGCCTAGCAGAGCTGCACAGTATATTGGTTGTTAATCACTACTGTCATATTGATCCTTGTGATATCAAAGAAGGTGATGCAAATGAGCACAAATGTATGTGGGCAACATACATTTGAAAACTTTTGTTCTGCTTTTTTTGCTTATTGTTCACACAAAAACAGCATTTTTCATCACTGAAATCTTTATAGACTAATTTTTGAAATCAGTATTTTCACGTGCATGGATCAGAGGTCACACTAACTTGTATACATGTGTTATTGTTTTTTATTGTTTATTTACTGAGCATGCAGAATACAACTGGATTGTTAATGTATGTTCAGTAATAAACATCTTTATAACTGAATGTAACTTTACATTTTCATTACACAGCAGTGCAGATACATTATCATTTACTGCTCTGTTCTTTTTAAACCAAGATATACATACTATAATAACTCCACATCTCATTTCTTCTGAGGACTGTATTGTTTCAGGGACCTTGGCATATGCACTGAGGAAGGTTGTTCATGACCAAAATTTCACCATTTCCTCTTTTTTGCATTTTTTTAAATTCAATATCTATAAACTGTGATATGTTTCTGACTGTGCTGGCATTTTTGTGAACCAGGGAATGTAGCATAGGCATGATGACAAACAAGCTCACATTCCTCCTCAGGCTGTTTGAAAATCTTTATGCTTTGCTTTCTGTACAATACATATGCTTGTAATTTATTTTTGAGACATTTTTGTGTTGAACCAGTTGGTTTGGCATTTTTATCAGTGTTTTCCAGTGTTTTTTATGTTATTGTGCAGACTGAGAGATTTTTTAAATGCTGCATGCATGGACAGATTTTTAGGAAAGCAGATTTCAAAAAGGATTTCAAAAATGTCCAAACACATGCATACGAGGCCATAGTTTCATATCCAAATTTCTGTTAAATATATTTCAACATAAACACAATATAAAGTAATAATATAAGCATCATACTGCTGTTGTGTCTGTATTCTGCAGTCCTAATTCAGTAGATGGCCTTTTGGTCTATACATTCCTCAACTAATTATACTAAGGATGGCTGAAAAATATGTAATGTGCTAATCATTATCACAGTATTGCAGTACTAATTTCACCTAAGGAAAATTATGCAAATGAGTGCTGTAATCAATCACAATCTTGAGCATCCTGACTAATCAAGGTTGCAGATGTTTTATTACTATGATGTGTGATTAGAACTGGCCTGTTACCATGTGACCTACTTAATTTTTGCTTTTCAGTTTTATACTTTATTCAGACTGTATTTGTCTCAGTATCAGAATTGTTTTGTTTTGTAATCAAACAAAAGTAGATTACAGGGGTTAAGTAACTTGTCATGTGAAGTAGTCTAGCCTTCAGTCAGCACTCTAAGGAGGAGGTTAGTACTTGTAGTTTAATCATTTTTCATTGCTATTTTCACCCTAACTCTATCCTTAATGTCGAATTTATAACATTTTAACATGCAAAAGCAACCATAGAACATAAGTGCTTTCTTGTAAAAGATAACATCCCAAAGGCTGTTGTTTGTCATAAGATTTTGCAGTGTTGGTAATGCTTAATGCTGATTGGGTTAGCAGATTAACGTAATGTCACCTACTCTATTACCAGCCATTCAGTACCTCCTCCTGTTTTTGACCCAACCTCCGGCCTGGCGTTGATCTCTACAGTCTCAGTTGAAATCAAGTTCTAATCCAACTGATGGTCACATAGTTCCACTTTTCATGCATGTCAAAATTAGTCATATGCTAGCCAATAGGTATGTCTGGTATGTAAACAAAGTGAAAGTGACACATTGACCAATGTGCTTGTGCAAATAAGAATCTGACCATCTGTGAAGGGTAACACCATGCTAGTGAACACACTACTGAACTTGGGGGCATTGAGCACACTGGCCTGGAGTGGCGTGCAGCCCTATCCACGTTGCCCATGGAGCAGTTTGGGGTTAGGTGCCTTGCTGGTTGCCACTTCAGTCAGGTCTTTTCAGTGGTCTCGAACCTAAATTCAAGGCTAAATTCTTAAGAACAATAATATGATAACCCATTATAGCAAAAAATATATATTCTCACCTTAATCCATAATCATACTTCGCTCTAATTTCTCTCTTTATTTCTTCTTTTAAAAACAGGAATATACAATAGATGTGTTCTTCAGGCAGAGCTGGAAGGATGAGAGGTTGAAGTTTGAGGGACCGATGAACATCCTGCGTCTGAACAATCTGATGGCTAGCAAAATCTGGACCCCGGACACATTCTTTCACAATGGGAAGAAATCTGTGGCACACAATATGACCATGCCCAACAAACTATTGCGCATCCAGGATGATGGCACTCTACTATATACTATGAGGTAGACTCAAGCGTTCATCATTTTATGTATTAGGGTCAGCATGATGCTGTATTCTAGTGTTAAAGGTCTTACTGCTTTATGTTTTATTATTTGAGTGATTAGCATTTTCAAAAACATCTTGAAGAATTGTCCAGATCTTTCTTCATCACACTCATGCACTGGAGCACAACTGACTGAAAGCAGGAACTCTGTCATTATAGTTTTCTTACTTTGTTTTTGTTTGTTTTCTAAATCGTTCTCATTCTCCTCACTACCTAATTCTCACCTATGGCACGAATGCTTCTTGCTACTGAATCAATAACAACATGGTTTAGTGGAGAAGTTCAGCTGAGAGAGAGAGAGAGAGAGAGAGAGAGAGAGAGAGAGAGACATTCAGTCCTTTATTTATTAAAAAGCAGAGAAGACGACAAATGAGATAAGAGCCACAAGTAAATAACATGCTTTACTATTGTCATTGTACTAATTGTTATGGTTTGTGTGTGTCTGTCACAGGTTAACAGTACATGCAGAGTGTCCAATGCATCTTGAGGATTTTCCCATGGATTTTCACTCCTGTCCTCTCAAATTTGGCAGCTGTGAGTACCATGGAAAGAGCACTTCTATAGTGTGTCTGTAGAGCTTTATGTTGCTGTCAAGAGAAGAGCTAAGACCACCATGGCAGAGCAGTGTTAGCTGCTGACACAGCATAGAAAGGAAATTGAAGTCTGGATTAATGTATACTGTAAGGTGAAATTGAATTGATTAGAGCAACGCATGCTTTTTCTTACTGTGCAGCTTCATTTATCAGCTCTGAGTAATTAAGAGGGCCAGACTTTAACTGTGACCTATATGAAAATGGAAGAATGTGTTGAAATATATCAGTATTTGTGCATATATTGTCAATGTCATGTCACACTCATTTAGTTTTTTAAACCCCTTGAAAACATCAGACTTCATTTATATTTAATGCATATTTCTTAACGAATGGACCAATAGAAACGGGCCAAAATTACTTGGAATAAATTCTCGCTAACATACTATTGAAGATACGAATGCATTTTCCTGCAATGTTTACACATTTTTTTAATTACGATAATATTTGAAATATAAATTTATTGTTAAATATTTATCGAGAAGATTCGGAATATTTGACTATTTGATGTCCTTCACCGTAGACGCATACACGATGACAGAAGTGACATACACCTGGACAAAGAATGCCTCAAACTCAGTGGTGGTAGAGGGTGAAAGTTCACGATTAAACCAGTATGACCTACTGGGACAGACTGTAGGCAATGAAACCATCAAATCCAGCACTGGTGAGTTACAGTTTCTTATAAAGTTACTGAACACAGCACATCTTTTGCAGAGTCATTTTTCTCTGTTTGAGTTTAGTGGAAATTTTGATTAGAAAACTTGGACATCTTTGATTTCTATTTTTATCTTGACATTTTTGTTTGTGTGTCTGACAAGGGATGTGAGGAAACAGATGTGCTTTGTGGTTGTCTGGACATGCTTTATGCCTGCTGGTTGATATGTTTAAGCAGATGACCGCATGTCACTTTTTTTCTGTTGGAATATTTTTAACATCATTTCTGGACACGACTCAGCAGCGCTGCCAGAAACACTTGTGTTTATTCCTCACTACCCCTTCCACGCAGTGCTTGATGGGTTCACGCTGTGGGCTGTGGCCATGTTTCTCATCCGTTGCCATTTAGTGCTTCAGTAAAGCGAACACAAGCAGCATGGGGTAAAAAACTCAACAAGACATTCCACTTCTGCTGAGCGCAGAAAAGCCCCAACACAACACCTTCACAGACAAGCATGGCTACCATTCCACTGGGAAAGAACCTTCTATCTCTGTATAGTTCTCTTTCTCTCTCTCTCTCTCTCTCTCTCTCTCTCTCTCTCTCTCTCTCTCTCTCTCTTTCTCTCTCTCTCTCTCTCTCTCTCTCAATCACTCACTTTCTCTTTTTATCACACTCTCTCTCACTCTCTCTCTCTCACACACACACTCTCTCTCACACACTCACTTTCTCTCTCTCGCACTCTTTCTCTCACACTCTCTCTTTCTCTCTCTCTCTCTTTCTCTCTTACTCACTTTCCCTCTCGCACTCTCTAACTCTCACTCTCTCTCTCTCTCTCTCTCTCCCTCTACCGCTCTCCCTCTACCTCTCTGTCTCGCTTTCTCTCCCTCTCCCCATCTCTCTCCCTCTCCCCCTCTCTCTCTCATTCATATGCTCACTCCCTCTCTCCCTTTCTCTCTCCCCCTTTCTATCTCACTCTCTCCCTCTCACTCTATCTCTCTCTGTCTGTCTCTCACTCTCCCCCTCTCTTTCTCTCACTCACACTCTCACTCCCTCTCTCCCTCTCCCCCCTCTCTCTCTTTCTTCTCTACTTCTGACATTCTCAGCCTCTTTTTCCCCTGTTGCTCTTTTTTGAATGGTAAGAAGTGCGCAGAGGGAACTGCTATGTACACAACAGTGAGGGAAACACCTACACATGTCTTTACCTCTCTGGCTCAGACAGAATTTGTGGACTGGAAAAAGCAGCGAGAGCATGAGCGATGAGCAGTTTGGGCTAATGCAGAAATAGTTCACTCTGTACACTTCCCTATAAATAGGCATCAGGTTTGCATCCAGGCAAACATACTTTCTTTGGATGTTTGTCAGTAGAACATTGCAGGAAATATTTGTTGATATGGCAACAAAGAAAATCTTATATCTAGCCAATATATCTAACATTTCTTGATGCAAAATTGTTGTTTGATGTTTCTGAATTTTCCTCGTAATTGTGACTTTTTTGCTGAAGAAAGATAGAAGCTGCTGGATTGTGTTTAACTCTGCAATATTGCAGGCTTGAGAGTTTTAGCCTCTTTGCTTTTGCAAGCTTTTACAGACTGGGCATCCTCAGTGGTGATGTTTTAATTGTCTCATTAAATGTGTCATTCCAAAGGATTTCAGAGTTGTTACTTCTTGTTGTTGGCCTTGCAGGTACTGCAAATTGCAAACTTCTGTGCTCATGACGTGTGTGTGTGTGTGTGTGTGTGTGTGTGTGTGTGTGTGTGTGTGTGTGTGTGTGTGTGTGTGTGTGTGTGTGTGTGTGTGTGCGTGTGTGTGTGTGTGTGTGTGTGGCAAATTTGTTTATAAATGACTGTTTTGCCAGTCATTGGTCATGGCTAGTCAACCTGAAAACTAGCCAAATCCATTCCTATGTACATCTTTATTGAAAGGCTTGAAATAAGCAAAATTATCTGTGAATGGAATAATACAGTTTTACTATAGGTTTAAAAATATGTGATATTTCTATGATATTTTATATACTGTAGGACTTCATTTTCCTTCCCTGAAGAATAAATGTAAGTTGTAAAGGATCCATTTTCACAAGTTATTGAATACAGACACCCCCTACTGATGTATACACAGGTACATAATCTCCATTGCATCTTTATGGTCAGGTTTAGCTGGGGTCTGTAGCTATAAAATACTGCCTTCCAATGACCCCATATTTCAGGCACATACGGATCAATACTCTTCCTTTACATCCCTCAGGTGTTTAGAAGGATCCCCTTGATATATATATATATATATATATATATATATATATATATATATATATATATATATATATATATATATATAGTGTGTGTGTGTGTGTGTGTACAACCATAATTTAAAAAGTTGGATTTATTTATTTAACCTTTATTTAACCAGGAATTATCCCATTGAGATTAAAAACCTCTTTTTCAAGGGAGTCCTGGCCAAAATGGCAGCAGCAAACACAAAATACAATTAGATAAATACACAGTAAAAACACAAAGTTAAAACACATTATGAGAAACAAGTGCAAATTATAAAGTTATCCTCAGTAACTTTTAGTTGGGATTTAAAAGTGCTCAGAGAAATAAATTCAGTTAGTTTCCAGTCTTTCTGCAACAAGTTACATGCATAAGTTGCAGCATAAACAAAGAGCCTTTTACCTAATTCCGTTTGAGCAAAAGGGACAGAAAGCAACACACAGTCCTGCGACCAAAGAGAATAAGATTCAGCATTTCTCTGAGTAATTAAAATACAAATATATGAAGGCAGCAGTCCTAAAATTGCCTTATAAATGAAAGTATAAAAATTACTATTCCTTCTAGTTGCCAGAGCAGGCCATCCTACACGATTGTACAATTCACAGTGGTGAGTAAACATCTTACAGCTTGTAATAAATCTCAAGGCAGCATGATAAACAGTATCAATCTTTCGAAGACATTGAACAGCAGCATTCATGTACAAGAGATCCCCATAATCCAACACTGATAAAAATGTCGCAGCAACAAGTAGCTTTTTTACAGTAAAAGAAAAACACAACCTATTTTGATAATAAAAACTTAATTTTAACCTCAACTTCTTCACAAGATTTTCAATATGCAGCTTAAAAGAAAGTGAGTCATCAATTAAGACGCCTAAATATTTATACAAATGAACCACCTCTATTTCACAGCCCTCAAGAGTGGACACAGTAGGAACCAGTTGAGGTAACTTTTTGCAGTTGGAAAACAGCATAAGCTTAGTTTTAACAGCATTGAGAGAAAGCTTCAAGTGAAATAAATAGTGCTGAACAGCTACAAAAGCTTTCTACAATGATTCGGCAGCCTGAACAAGAGTTGTTCCACAACAACAAATAACTGTGTCATCAGCATAGAGATGTACATTTGCATCAGAGACATTTAAACCCAAATCATTAATATAAATAATAAATAAGAGGGGATCCAATACAGAACCCTGTGGTACCCCTTTATAAACAGTAACAAATTCCAAGCATATTTAATGCAATAGGGACCTATTACTCAGATAATTTGAAAACCAGGCAACTGCATGCTCTGAAAATCCCGAGTGACTCAATCTAAACTTCAAAATGTCGTGATCGACAGTGTCAAACACTTTTGACAAGTCAATAAAAAGAGATGCACAGTGTTGTCTTTTATCAAGTGCAACAGTAATGTCATTTACTACCTTCGTTGCTGCTGTGATAGTGCTATGTTTTTGTCTAAATTGATGCTTTGAAAGAATGTCATTTAAGTATAAAAACTGCTTCACTTGCTCACTAACAAGAGCTTCGAGAATTTTGGCCAAAATTGAGAGATTGGATATCGGTCTATAATTTGTCAGAATTGCAGGGTCACCCCCTTTTAATAGTGGGAAGACAAAAACTGATTTCCATAGAGATGGTATTTCATTTCTTTCCAAAGTAAGATTATAAAGAATTGTAAGAGGCTCTGCTACAAAGTCCACAGCCAATTTAAAAAAATAAAGATCTATCAAATCAGGGCCAAAGGGTTTTCTTTGATCTAATGTTTTGAGGGCTTTATTAACTTCCTGCACAGAAAAAGGTAAAAAATTAAAAAGATCTCCAGTGTAAATTGTGTAAAAGTGTAAAAAACAGATTTTGTAAAATGCCTATTAAAACAATTTAAAATTTTAAGTTTGTTGTATACAGGCAAAGATTCATTTAAAATATAGGTAGGTAACAGAGTGGTCTTACTCACTGAAAGTGACTTTAAAACTTTACAAAATGTTTGTGTGTTTAGATTTTCAGTTATAGATGACAAATAATATTCTGATTTGGCTTTTTTAAGGAAGGTAGTACATTTATTTCTTAACTGTCTGAAGATTATCCAAGCTGTGGTGGAATCAGTTTTTCTTGCCTTGGCCCAAGCTTGGTTTTGCTCACAAATAGCATCCGCTAGCTCTGAGGTGAACCATGGGTTTTCTCGCCCCTTAACTCTGTAACTCCTTAACGGGGCATGTTTATTAACAATTTGTATAAAAATGTTCCTAAAAAATGTCCAAGCTAACTCAACATCTGGAATCAGCCCCATCTTTCTCTATTCAACTCGAGACAAATCATGATAAAAAGTTGGCTCATTTAAATATTTAAGATTCCTCTTACAAATTATATGAGGTTTAGATTTTTGTTTCTAATGGTGGCAACAACACAATGATCACTTAAGTCATTACAAAAAAACCCCATGGATGAGAATTTATGTGGAACATTAGTAATAATCAAGTCAATCAACATTGATTTATCTGGGTTTTTAAAATTTGGTCAAGTGTGTAAATTCACCAACTGAGTAAAATTAAAAGTCACAAAAAGATTTAAACTCATCTGAAGCTGCACTTAGCCAATCTCAATTTAAATTCAGATTCAGACAACATTAATGAATTATCAAATTTTAATTTAACATAAGGTGCAATACCGCCACCTTTTTTAGGCCTGTCAGTACGATGAACATTGTAACCAGATATATTAATGTGATCATTTTCAACAGATTTAGACAGCCAAGTTTCAGATATTACAGCAATATCTGCATCAGTTGATTTAATCCAAATTCTGACCTTGTCCATTTTGGATAATAAGCTGTGTGCATTAATATGAACAATAAATTAATAAAATTAATTAATAAAATATAAATTAATTAAATAAAAATAGAATGCAGTGGTTTGCAAATCTCATAGACACATATTTTATTCATAACAGAATGTATAACACATCAAATTTTGAAAGTTAGACATTTTACCATCTCATGAACATGTTAACTTATTCAACACCCTAACTCTTCGTTTGCAAAACTATGCTGATGAGTGGATGCAGTATGTGGTTTAGCATTGTCTTGCAAGGCCTTGCCTGACAGAGCTGTTGTCTGAATGGGTGCATATACTGCAGGTCAAACATTTTAGAATGGTTTAAGAAAGTTTTAGGAACATTTCTGGTATTTGCATAGTTG
Organism: Crenuchus spilurus; assembly: GCA_036984385.1. Lineage (NCBI taxonomy): Eukaryota > Metazoa > Chordata > Actinopteri > Characiformes > Crenuchidae > Crenuchus > Crenuchus spilurus. The sequence goes on from BRDA01041942.1 coordinate 23,163, forward strand.
GGCAGGGGTTTATCCTATGGCAAGATAATGACCCAAAACATAAGACCAAGCTCTGCCAAAACTACCTCAGGAAAAAAGAAGAATATGGTCAGCTTGAGTCTCCAGACTTAAACCCCATCCAGCTGATTTGAGATGAACTGGACAGAAGAGTGAAAGCAAAGCAACTTACAAGTGCCATATTTATGTCATACATTTAACAGATTTGTGAAGAACTGTCTGAAGAATATTTGATGTCTATTGTTTAATAGAATGCCATGAGTGTGCTGTTAAATCTGCCGAAAAAGGCAGATTGAACTCTGAGGACTTCAAAGTTTAGAAAAATTTTAGTCTATAAATTGCTTCCATGATTTCTAACTCCAAGTGCTTATTTGTACTATGCTTTCATTTCAGAGGGCAATTAGACATTAAACTGAATAATTTTCAATAATAATAATTAAAAAAACTAGAACATTTTGAATGTTTTAACCTGTAGTATATATTACTATAGTGTATACAACTCAGCATTGGTGATAACTAAAGCAACGTTGTGCAAATGCAGGCTTTTGAACCATGCACTGATTACAGGCTTGATGGTCATTCTCCTCTTGAATCTTCAGAACACTGCATCCATGGTTTCCAAAAAGAATTGCAAATTTTGATTCATCTGACCACATATCAGTTTTTCATTTTGCCTCAGTCTTAAATTAGCTTTAGCCCAGAAAGGATGCCAGGGTTTCTAAATTATGTTGACATATGGTTGCTTCTAGGCATGATACAACTTTAACTTGCATTTGTGTATCACATTTCAAACTGTGTTCACAGGCAGATTTCTGGAAATGTTCCTAAGCTCATGTGGTGATTTCCAGTATGAAATGATGCCTGCAGTGCTTTTTGATGGCCCCAAGATCACAAGCATACAATGTGGACTGTTGGTCTTGTCCCGTGTATGAAGAGATTTCTCCAGATTCTCTAAATCTTTTGTTGGTGATATGTACTGGAGATGGTGAGATTTTCAAAGTTCCTCTCCATTGAGGAACATTTTTCTAAAGTTGTTCCACAATTTTTAGATATATTATAATTATGTTACAACTGGCAAACCTCTGCCCATCTGCTTCTTATAGACTCTCTAAAATGCTGTTTTGTACCCAGTCATGTGACTTAGCTGCAAATTGGTCATACAGCTGTTTTTTATTAGTGCCACTTATTTTCCAGGCTTTTGTTGCCCCTGTCCCGACTTTTTTGAGATGTGTTGCTGCCATCAAATGAATGTTTTTATTTTTTCATGGAATAGTAAAATGCCCCACTTTCAGTATCTGAAATGGGTTCTATGTTCTATTGTGAATGAAATATGTGTCTATGAGATTTGGAAATCATTACATTCCGTTTTTATTTACATTTATGTACAAAATGAGAGGAAAAAAATCCAGGAAATCACATTGTATAATTTTTAAATAATTTATTTGTAAATTATGGTGGAAAATAAGTATTTGGTCACCCAACAACCAGCAATATTTTTTTTGCTAACTTGCTAACACTTTACTGTAGGGGAGTATTCATAAGGCTATAACACATTTACATAAACTTGTTTTGACAACCTACATTAACATAACTGTCATGACAGAGGATGCCTAAAGGAACAAGTCTTTCTAAGTATTCATGCATGTGTTCAGATATCATGATGAGCTTGTGTAGATATTATGTAGCCTTATGAACATAACCTATGGTATAGTGTTATCTGTAACTGTTATGCAATACAGTGGCCATGTGAGTTTATCACTTTGATGGCAATGTAAGATGTAGGACGAGACATAATAAGCCTTTTAAAAAGAAGCTCAAAATTAGCATTAATTGTGTTTTGACACTAGTGCTGGGCAATAAAACGATAATGATATGTATCGCAATAGACACGTAATCAATAGCAATAGAAAATGCGCTCGATAGAACGTTCAATATATATTTTTTTCATTGGAATAAACCAGAGCAAAGATTCTGCTTTAAATGCACCCGCTTGTGAAGCAAGATTGGTTGGTCGGTCCTCTGGTGCCTCGCAACGTATGGAGTGACACGCTAATAGCCAATCACGGAGTACTATCAAGCTTGGTTGTGCCGCCTCGTTATCTCATGCACACCCTCTTGTTTGTGTAACTTGAACCTGCATGATTTGAGACGCATGGTGAGTGGAATATAAGCGCGAAGAGC
>BRDA01041946.1:0-13214 GCA_036984385.1 Crenuchus spilurus
ATCATGGCAGCCCTAAGTGTGACCAATAAGGACTCCTGAATATTCTGTCTTTTCAAATAATGATGGTAAACAGCTGGACACTTTCATCTTATTGAGTCTACTTACTGTATGCCTCAGATTTTCCTTTTGGTCTTGCAGTAGAGGAACTAATTGATTAAATTAAGTAATTGCACAACGTGCCATACAATGGAGTCATTTTCTGCAGTCTGTCACATATGGCTCATATTGAGGGTGTCGGAGAAATGCTTAAAAGACGTGACTTCATAATTGGACCATTATTGAAAATGATGCAGTTATGGATTGACACCATTTCTTTTTACACATTGTGTGAGAAAACTCTGGCAATTTTACCTACTCTGTTCCGTTCCTTTGGGTTTAATGCTTGACCCATGTGACCTGCTTCCTCTCCCCCTTATGGGAGGTTAACATATCGGTAATGACTGTGAACGCCGGTGTGGTGCTGCGGATCCAGAGAGCAGCTCACCTTGTCTCGGGACGTGACTCAATTAGTCCTTCATTAGCCTCACACTGCATTTTTTTGTGATTGCCGGCCGAAATTGCTTTCTTATGCGCTATTTTCATTTTCTACTGGCTTGCGGAAACGTATCTGATTTGGTGTCAGGGTTCACAGAGAACGCGGCTTGTTCTTTTGCTGATAAGTCTCAGGTGGGTGCCAGAATTTGCAAGGTGGTTTTGTTGGACGGAAGATCTAAGTTCTGATCTGCTTTTTCTACTTCGCAAAGAGGCGTACGAGGCCCGGTCGAATTCAGCAGACAAACTCAAATATACCTGCACATAAGCACTTGGTTTGTTCTCTCAAATGGCTTTAACATGTTCACATGGCATTGAGTTTTATGCTGGAGACACAACGTCCTGAAACATTTCTGCAGCCACAAATCAACATGATTCTCCTCACATCTCCATCCATTTCTGTTCACGTAAAAGGCCGAATGACTCCATTAGCAATGCGCTCGTTTAGTCTCCTTAACACAATGACATTCACTGGTCTTTTCTCATTTCATTCCCCAGCCTATCAGTGCTAGCGCAAGAGGGATAGCTGCGGTGCTATGAGTGCGTGTGTAACGCGTCTCATGCCTCAGGCCATGTTTTCTTAGGGTGATGGTGTCCTTTTAATTCCCCCTCCTCTCTCTCCCTCTCTCTGTGTTTTGATTTCTACTTAAAGTTTGATGTCCGTGCCCTCCCTCTGGGGCACTATTAGCTTGTATGCTAATGGGGCTATGCATATTCTATTAGCGCTGTCAGTGCGGGATGAGGGACATATGTGGTAAGGGCCAGTCTGGGGGCAATAAACCCAGCGAGGGGATTCCGGCTGCTCCCGCACTATCAGTCATCTTCTTGCCTGAATGGCTCTGACTTATAGGCCTTCTTCCAGCCTGAACAGCCCTTCCGTTTAATCACGGACTTCAGCTGCCACTGCCGCTGTCTCGCTTCAGCAGGATGTTTATGTGTAAAACTGCACAAGGGCTATGGAAGTTTCAACAAAGTTAGCAAGATCTACTGCTGATATGGTGCTGAGGAGAGTAAAAATGAATTGCCATCTTCTGAAAGGTTCACTTTGCTTAGATGCGGTGCAGAAGCGTTGTGTTATTGTGTGATCTGGCTACATACAGGAACTTGCATGTGGGCCAGACTTCAGTTTCCTGTTATATCTACACTGATATAATTGAAGAAGATGCTAATAAATGTATAGTAGTGACAGAATAGTAGCTATTAATGTGAAAAGCACTTAAAGCATAATTTTACCCAACGATCCTCATCATAATATTAAATTATTTTGTGAATGATGTTTTATTGGAGATTTTCTTAAATATGCAAATCAATACATGACGACATACATGCATATAAAAATAATAAAAATAAAATTCTCTCTGGGGATCAGACTTAAAGCCCTCTTTTTATGATGCTTCACAATCAAAGTAGCCTTCAACAAATTCTGGATTGGCATTGCGGAGCTTAGCAGTGCCACATCATACAAACTGGCTCATGAAAGCAGTGTTAATATTGTCTTATTAGTGTTTTTGTCTTCTTTAGGAGGGATAAATGCTCAGGTTTTGATTAATTCTATTCTGGCTAATCCCATTAGTCCATATTGGACCAGTAATCATTCCTGGTGCTGAGCATTAGAAGTCAAATGAACTGAAATGTCATACTTTGAAAGTTTCTTGCAGAGCTCAGTGACATCTGTTTTCTGACATTATTGTTTGGCGTTTTTGTGGCTGTGTCGTCCTTAAAACGTTCTGGTCAGACTGAGACAGCTACGTACATGCGAACATGTCCAATATGACTTTCTGCCACTTTTGACTTTTCTGAATTTGCCCCCCCTGTTTGGATTAGTTCAGCTCTGACACTGTGCAGTGTTATTCATTAAGCACTGAGACATTGGTGAAGCCAGATAAAATGGGATCGGTTGCAAATGTTCCAGGCCACTATCTGTCTCCACTTTTCGGCTGCATCCCCCCCCCCCTTCAGCTAACCAATAAAGTGGTGCTTGAAATTGGAAAAGTCTGCTGGATGAAAAGTGGGCTGCTCATTTAAGAGGCTGAATTAAAACAGGCTGAGCTGGAGTGGCACTGTGTGAGAGAGCCAGCGGTACTTTTCAACATTGTTAGGACTTATCATCGTCGTGCTTTGGTGGAACAGCCCTGTTAATCCGAGATGCTTTGGGATAAGTTGTGTGATGATACAGTTTATGTAGAAATGTTGAACAGTTATAGACACTTGGACATCTTAGCGTCTTGTTAGTGGTTTAGTTGCTGTTATGTTGCATACCAGCCTGTAATGAAAAAGGAAACCACAGTAGAGATATAGCAACCACCAAGCAATCTGACAAAAAGACAGAAAAAGGCAGTCAGAGAGAGAAATTCTTGTTGTGTTTATACCTAAAACAGACGAAGCTTTTATAGAAATGTGGAAGCGATTAGTTTAAGGGTCGTCTTTTAGAGTAATTCCCAAATGAAACTCGCTGGCCCTGTATTTATGAAGCCCATTGCAGAGGACCCTAATGAGGCAATTAAGCAAAGGGTCGGCCGACTTTGATCTAAATGTGGTGATTTTTACAAAAACATCTCATCATGATAGATACTCATAACTCAGGGCCCTTAATTGTGCTTAATTTGTTTGGAATAGGAATGTGCTTTCAATTATACGCTGCATTCTGCCAGCATGTTTAAAGGAGTCTGTCAGGCAAAATTAAGAACGAGTTTGCTTTGGAAGTGACTGTTTTTTATCACGAGGAGGAGTCTCTCAAACAGAAGGCAGAGGATAATTAGACCCTAAACAGAGGTCTAAGGGTGGAATGAGACAGAGAGGAAGAGGATGAAGGGAAATAAAAAATGGATGTGCAGTAGTAGACTGGTATTTTAGTTAGGCTGATTTTAACTGGTCATACTGCAGTGCAGGTTTGCTGAGTGGGTTAATCTGACAGGTCTGTTTAATATACTGAATAAAGTCTGTTTAAATATGCAGTGAGATGTCTGATGTTCAGTCACTAATATTTTTGGTACATGATGCATTCTTTGTAGGGATGCACCAAAATATTTTAGCCAAAATGGAACAAAATTCCATATTTAGTCAAACGGTTCTTCATTTCTATGTATTGCTAAAATTAGTAACTGAACTATTTCCCAAAATAAGTCTTGTAATTAGTGAGGAATGAATGTCTGTATTTTAATAAGCTGGTTTGACATCATTAGGTTTAATAACATGAGTTTAATTGATTATTCCTTTTTATTTGTATATAAAACAAAGACAATAATATATGAATATGTATGAAGATGCGTGTATGTTACATTATTACTAATATTTTATTAAGAACATGATATTGATGGTCACATGGATGTTTTGTGTGTTTAATGTGAGTGTCACATTTGTGAAACGCTTCACATTTCTTCTGGTAATTGTGAGACGCTCCCTAACACTGCAGCCGCTGGAGCACAAACACAAAGCTAAGCGGCTAGGTTATCTATCATAACAAGTGTAGTTTAGTAAAGGTTGTGCTTGTAGTTAGTTGTCTTCTTTCATTCATCACCAAACTGTAACTGTGCTGATGAATCTGTGTTTTGTTAATTGGTGTCATTAGAAACATTGTTGTTCTGTATACCGTAAATTATTTATACTTATATCATTTTGTTTGCAGAATATTTGGTGCTTCCCTAATTCTTTGTGTTAATGTGTGATTAGCTGATAATTGATCAGGGTTTTCTGTGGGTATTACTGCTTAAACGCTTAGTTCATAATGGATATAACAAAAATTGTGGCATCATTTAATAATTATTTTTCATAGCTCACATGTAGGTGATTGAACCGATTGGAGATATTGTGTGGAACATGGAAATTCAGCTCTTTTAATGAAAAGCACATTTAAAGTCCATTTAGAGGACTTTATGTTGAAGTTTTTGTGATATACAGTTTTGTTTTACCAAAAGCAAAAAAGCATCCTTTACATATTTCCCAGATACAAAGTCATAAGTATAAATACAGATGTACTGATTACAAATGTAACTCAACTGTAAATGTAATGCATTATGTAATTATGTAATTTCATCTAACAGTACAGCAAAAAAACATTAATAACTGATCTTCTGAGGCCTAAAACATACAGAACATGTTTCTGGTTTCTATGTGCTGATCAGTTCACAGTGGGCATAGATGTGCCTGGAAAGTTCATACAGGAAAATGCTTATGATTAGGCTTCCATACCAAAAATGTAGTGCTCTCTTAAAGTAACCCTCATAAGTCAAGATTTATTAATGTCATTTTGCAGTGTGTTTTGTATGTTACGTGCTGTTTGTTATAATGTTCTAATATATTGACCACATGCAATTATTTAACCTACACAGTAAATCTGCCAGTGTTAAATCAACACTATTAGAGTTAAATTAACATGTAACACTCCCAGTGTTAATTTAACTCTAAGTGTTGATTTAACACTGGCAGATTTACTGTGTATTAACAGTCCACTGTGTGTTTTTTAGGATTCTCTCTCTGATTTTTACGCCCAAATTGTATTAATACAGCAACTACATTAAATAACTACAAAATGTTGGTAAGAGTTAATTTTATGTTCTGTAGTGTAATAACACATGTGTAAAATTTACTGCTGAACACAAAAATTATGTCACTTTTAGGTTTTCAGGCTGCACAGCATTGAAGGGACTTTATGCAGGTTCATATAATTCAGATTTGTGTCAGCAGAAGTCACTTTTCACCTAGACAAAAAGCGAATGCTCAGAGCTACACACATTATTAAATGACTGCAACTAAAAATGAGTGTTTTTAACACTTGCATGGCTTATTCGAGGCAACATCTTAATTGTCCAAAAAGGGCAGAAATGAACAAACTTTCCTATGACTCCTCCCCTTTTGTATGTATCTTAGAAAATAGAAAGTACACAGTAAATCTGCCAGTGTTAAATCAACACTATTACAGTTAAATTAACACTGAGGGTGTCAAAATGTAACACTCTCAGTGTTAATTTAACTCTAATAGTGTTGATTTAACACTGGCAGATTTACTGTGTAGTGAATCTCTTAATATAAAGAACAGATCCCTGACTGCTGGCTGTCTTGGCTGTTTAAGAGTTTAAATGAAATTGTTAATTTAAATTACATTCAATATATATTCTGTGCACTTTCAAGTTTAAATGACCAACTTTGTTCTGTTTGTTTAAAGCCAAAAACAACCAACAGCAGCACAGCTGACCTGTACTGTCTATGTATGAACTAATTCTCTATTAGGCCAAGTAAAAAAAAAGAATTGGTGATCATCCCCGCCCGACCCTCTAAAAAGCACCCGACCTTTTTTTTTTTTTTTTTTTTTTTTACACAAAAAACGCGCCAAACACCCTAGTCTGGCCTAGAATCATTCAAGTTTCGCATGAATCCAGTGACGTGATCCCAAATCAATTCTGCACATGTGCAGTACACTTCACTGTCAATACCAATGGCCGGTCATTTTTTTGATGCAAATCATGGCTTTTGTAGTGGCCAGCATCGTAAAAACACTGCAGTCGGCCAATAAAATTTGTTTCATTTCCCTGTTATCTAACGAAAAAAAATACAGTGGATAATTTTTGCTTTAGTAGACACTGAAATTAAACTGTAATATATTATAATAGTTATCGCAGCGTGCACGCAGACTCACACACAGAGAAGCAGATGGAGGGCTGGTTGTATAAATAAGACAGAATAACTTTACCAGAGACCGAAATAAACAATTACTTGTTTAGTGTGTGTGTGTGTGTGTGTGTGTGTGTGTCTTTCTGTGAAACTGGCGCTGTGTTTTGCTAACGAGTACTTTCGTGACTTTGCCCTGAATATGTGAATCACTCAAGAAGAACATGATCTATGTTTAACATGGTTTATTTAAGTTTTCAACATCTTTTTAATATTTGCTACATACTGTAGCGTTGGAGAAGAGAATAAAGAAAAAGGATGAGATATTTACTTACTGAATGCTCTCTTACTGCTCTTTTAGTAAAAAGGAAAGTGCAGTAGCAAAAAATCACTGTTTTACAACCTGAAAGTACGACCAGACTAACTAAATGGACTAAGACACACATTAACGGTAACTAACTAAAACACACTAAAATAACTCAGAGAGACTAGACTACAACTAACAATCATTACACATACAAAAATCTCCTCTTAAAGACTCCAAATAATTACAAAATAGACCCCATAAACACACAAGAGAACTCTATGCAAATACCGTACGACACGCAGCCATCTGATTGGCTGACACCCCCAAGAGCCGCCACAATACTTTTCTACCATCAATCAAAAAAAAAAAAAAACACCTCCCCCCCCGACCCAAAATTTTGGTGAAAAAGGATGATCAACAATTTTTTTTTTACTTGGCCTTACATACAAACACAAATCTTTTGAAATGTTTTTTTTTGTTGATTGGAGGTACGGATTAGAAATGACTATACACAGTTTTACAGCAGCTCACATTGATGGTTTTATGTGCTTACATATACATATTCATCAGTGACATCAGATGTCTGATCACATCTAATTAAACATGATATAGAGATTCTCCTTCTGAGTCATATGTTTTGTCATTTCCTGTGAAAGCAGCATTATCCTCTGTGAATAATAGGATAATCAGATGTCACATGTACTATTATGACATATTGGACTAAAAACAGCTCGATTGAGAACCTGAGACTGCTACAGATTTCACTGAAGACTCTCTTTCTCTCTCTCTCTCTCTCTTTCTCTCTGTCTCCTGAGGTCTTCCACTTCACGCTCCATTAGATGTGTCTCATCGTATCTGCTTGCTGTCAGTGTGTCAGAGATCATCTGTCTGCATCACACACACTTGCTGTCTCCCTCACAGTCACCTCCATGCCGAGGGGCTTTAAAGTTTAATGGCTTGAGAGAGATACTGGTAATTGACTCAAGCCCTATGCTGACATCACTTTTTCCACTCTAGCTGACATTAGAGTTGACATGACATGGGGAATCCCTCTCACTCAGAGTGTGTTATGACAGTGGGCTTCTGTCTGTGTATACATACTCTACTAAACTGTAATTGTTCAAGCAGACGTTAGCGTCTTTACATATGCTGCCTGCTGGACATGTCAGGTTGTCCACTGTAACACCTGCTTTCAGTATGTACATAGGCTACTGTTTCATTTGTATGTCTGTATCGTTACCTCATAAATTAATCACACCTCCATGTAGTGGCAAGAGTACTGGTGTATACCACATGAAGTTGAGATTTCTGGTCGTTTAGAGCCACTGGTCGTTGAATTCTGTAATAATTGGAATGTTTCATAATACAAAAATGACGTGAATAACATGTTGAGGTCTAATATTAGAAGTACTACAAGTGAAAAGTCTGTTTACGTAGCTGACATGCTGAGCCATTGGTTTTGACAATGGTCAAGATGACTGGGTCAGAACATCTCTGAAACAGCAAGGCTTGACGGATACTCCAGGTCAGCAGTGATGAGCAACACTGGCCTCCAAATTCTCAAGCTATCAACCCAGCTGAGCATCTGAGGGATGTACTAGAACAACAGCATTGATCCATGTAGGCTCTACCTCACAACTTACAGCACTTAAAAAAGGCGTCTTGGTGGCATGGTGAGAACCCAGGTGAAATTGAGCATATTAGAATATTGGTCCTAATGCACATACATTGATGATGTTTAATTTCATGTTAATGTCATGAATTTTTTCAAGATAATTTTGTCAGTTCATCACTATACATGAGAACTGAACAGTAGAAAACTGAGGCCAAAATATCTCCCCTGTAGTGGCTGGTTGCAGTACAATTTTAAACTTTGCCCACAACCATTTTATTGAATGTGAGCTACAACAAACTTGGAAATACGTTTCCCCATTTGTAGTAACTTTTTTGTCAGTTATGTTGTGATATTTTCAAAAGCTGTATCTACTAATTAACCTCCCAATGTTTTTCTTTATGATTGAGTTTTATAGAGGTTATGTGAGGATATTTAAAGGGATGTGGTGTTGACTTGACTTGACAGTTAATTCTGACAGTTGTGGATGTGCAGACATTCATTCAGCCTTCGTCACAGCAGCTTATGCTAGAAGTACAGCTCAGCTTATTTTACATTCTGTGACTCTGTTAAGATTTAATCACTATGTTTTTGAAAGGAAGTGATGTCTTGTTCACCAGTAAGTTGTACTAACAGACACTCAAAAGGAACATCACCCCACCAGAGGGGGCCAGAATTTGAGTGGTAGCTATAAAAATGTGACTACTAAAGTAGTTTCTCAATAAAATTATTTACCCTTATTTTAGTCCATTTATATGTACTATACTTTTACTTGCACTCAAGTAAAATATAATTTTAGTAACAATACAATCTCAGATATCATCTGTATTATGTCAGATAATGATCTGTTGATTACATCATATATATATATATATATATATATACAGTGGGTCCAGAAAGTGTTCATACCCCTTGAACTTTTTCACATTTTGTCACCTTACAACCACAAACTTAAATGTATTTTATTGAGATTTTAAATGATAGACCAACACAACATACCACATAATTGTGAAGTGGAATGAAAATGATACATGGTTTAAAAAAATTTAATCAAATAAAAATCTTAAAAGTGTGAAGTCAAAAAGTATTCAGCCCCCTGTACTCTGATACTTCTAAACAAAATCCAGTGCAATCAATTACCTTCAGAAGTCACTTAATTAGTTAATAGAGTCCAGCTGTGTGTAATTTAGTCTCAGTATAAATACACCTGTTCTGTGAAGGCCTCAGTGGTTTGTTAGAGAACACTATTGAATTGAACTGCAAACCTACCAAGACATGGCCGTCCACCTAAACTGACAGATCAAGCAAGGAGAGCACTCAAATCTCAATAAAATACATTTACGTTTGTGGTTGTAAGGTGACAAAATGTGAAATATATATATAAACTGTACAAGTCAACAAAAACACAATTTTTTCCCCTACATTGTGAATTAACACTGAAGTCATCCAGACTCTGAGTGAACACATAATGAATCATGTAATAAACTTAAAAGTGTTAAACAAACTAAAACATGTTTTAGATTTTACTTCAAAGTAGACACAGAACTGATGTCTCAAACATATTAAGAGGCAAGAAATGCAAGTCATGAACTCTTGAGAAGACACAGCTGTTAACTGAAAGCCATTCCAGGTGACTACCTCATAAAGCTGACTGAGAAAATGCAAAGAAAGCTGCCATCTAAGCAAGAGGTGCCTACTGTGAAGAATGTAAAATATAAACATATTCTGGTTTGTTTACTTGTTTGTTTACTAAATAATTACAGATGTGTTTATTCATAGTTTGACTTTAGTATTAATCTACAATGCAGAAGATTTTTAAATCATGAAAAACCACTGTATGTCCAGAAGGTGTGTCCAAACTGGTACTGTATATATCAAGCTTTGTATTGATGCCAAGCTTGAATTGGTAAGGCCTTTTGTGGGGAGGTGTTTTGGGCATTTTTTTTTAGAATAAGAGGATTAATAAACTCTGACACAATAATATTGCAGAGGAAAGCGCATATTAATATCTCTTACTTGGAATCTAGGCACCCCAAAGCTATTAAGCTGTTTCTGCTCTCCTTTTTCTCTTTGTTCTTGGGAAATCATGCCAAAAGACTTAATTAGGCTGAATAATAGCCAAGCATGTGCAGCCTGTAATCCCCTGCACCGAAGGCGTGTGTTAATGGTTTCCTTGTCATTCACTGAAGTTATAAGAAAACATGTTTCCTTTCAGCCTTCTGAAACATGTTCTCTGCATGCTGCCTCGGCTGAGCGCCCTGCTTCTCTTTCTTTCTTCTCTCTCTTTCTTTTGCTCTTTCTATCTCTGCTTCTCTCTATCTCTCCCTCTCTCTGTTAAATTCCTTCCCTGGAGTTTTGATTCATCTGAAGGGAATTATGATGAATCCAGTCGCGTTGGCACAAAGTCCGCCTTGCCGTCCTCAAACGAGAGAACAAATTACTCACTTCCTTTCTTCATATTAAATACAGTTTTTCTCCTTTACAGACGACGTGCAAGACCTTGCCATTTGCACGAGTGTCGAAAGACTTAAAGATATTCCTGAACCTTTGACCTTGGCTTGCTCTCCATCCAAAGACTGCATAGCTAAACCATGTGTTTACCTTGCACAAAGTGCAACCAGTGTTTCAGATTATTTCATATCCAGTAGAGATTGAATATGCATGAGTGCTTTATGCATAATACATGGTGCAGAGGTAAAACATCATAAGATGTTGTAATGTGGGTATAGCTCTCTGTAATGGGAAGGAAGGTCATAAAGGTGGCAGATTGCAACTGGTTTTGACTTCTAAAGTGTAAAATATGAATTCTTCACAGAATTTCATGGCTTCTGAAAATGAACATTATTTAGCATAAATGTATGTTTTATATACATATGTATATATATGTGTGTGTGTGTGTGTGTATGTGTGTGTATATATATATGTGGGCCATGTGAACACATGAAGCATGTTTCCAATCCTGTTTAGCAAAATAATCAATATTATTTAGACCATCTTTCATTCAATTTTAATTACATTTTAATTATCATTATGCAATTTTAATTCAAATTCACAAAATCAAATAGAGTGCTACTTTGAAAGCACGAGGCAACTTGCTTATATTATATGCATCATAAAATTGCATAATTGTCAATGCTAAAATCAGTTAGCCAATCTCCTGTTTTGATCAAATGTTGTTTAAAGGTTAATGTTGAACATGGTACATTTCCAAACATCTACAAAAATGCCTTTTGAACCCGTGAGAAATGAGCTTTTAGCTAGGTGAAATATTATGGTTTAATTTTTGCTTTGTCAATTTTGTGAACTATATATGTTACTGTTAGATCATAGATTTTTTGGGAACTACAGAGTAAACATCGCCAGCATGGTGATACGGTGGCCAACAGAGGGACAAGAAAAGTGTGGTCTTGTTAGTCAAGAGCATTATGTCCTCTTGTGACTGATACAAGCATGATACTATTATACAATTTTTAACAAAGCGATGGTTAGGTGTCAAGTTGAAATTGCAGACATGAATGTTGATTAGTGAACTAGGACTAATGGTTGATGAGGCTATTAGAATTGCAGTGCACCCCGAGAGCAGGATGTCTTGCATCTAATAGATGCACAGAATACAGAATCTGTCATTGCGTTGTTCCAATTTTTTGGGTTAAAATGTTTTACTTTCGCAGTGAATCCTGTTTTACTGTTTAGCATACAAAAGTGTCAGATTCTTATAATGGTTTACGGTACCCACATTACTCCCATTAATATTGATTGTAACCTTGTGAGGTTACAATCAATATTAATGGGGGTAATGTGGGTAATCAAACACATTTGGATATGTATAAATATATTTGGGATTAATCTCAGTGCGTCATATTGTTAATCATGATTAATTGCGAGCGATTCCGCCACCTGCCACTAGTTGTCACTAGTGAGCGTGAGTGCAAATATCACTGCTGAAACTGCAGAGAAGAAAATGTGCTGTGGCGTTTTATAAACAAACATGTGTTACTCATTTTATAAACATTTTGAAATGGAGGAAGAAACAAAGCTGTTTGGACAGGATTTTATTGAAACACCTGCAAGTGAACGTGAGGAATGTGTGGTGAAGACGAAGATCGTCTGACCTTTAATGTAAATACATTTAATAAATTAATATTATTATTGTGAAGAAATTAATACATTTCTTTACATTCTCTTTTATTGTGTATTATTATTGTTTTCTACATTATTTGTTATTTATAAAGTACATTTTCTTATTTAAAAACACTTGGTGTATATCAGTTTGTGTTGTTTTTGTGGATCTAGAACAGATTAATAGCATTGAATTAATTTTAATGTTGAAATGTAATTTGATATATGAGCAAATTGAGTTACGAGCTCCATCACAGAACGAATTAAACTCGTAAGTCAAGGTTCGACTGTATAGTGAAAAATGTCGATAATGATTATTTTAAAAAGGAAAACTCATGAGCCTTGTGTTATCATGCTGAAATTATAAAGCAGCATTTACTCTTCTACTCTTAACGATGCTGCGTGTGGTCAAGTCTCAACATGAACTACAGGTGACTCACAGGGACAAATAGAATTTGCGTTAAGGGCACTGTTTTTTAAAATCACGTTAAATTGAGATGAAATTGTTTATTTGGTAAGTTGTTAATTTGTTAAATTGTTAATGCATTATTATTGTGTTAACTTCAACAGCCCTAATATATATATATATATATATATATATATATATATATATATATATATATATATATATATGTATATGTAGAAATGTGTACAAATATAGCAACAATATTTAGTACATTAAAAAAGGTGGAGATTGCACTGAATTTAGCAAGTTGTGTCTGCCAACAGCGAAGGTGAGTGAGACAGATGTATATACGTGTCTTGTGTGTGAAGGCCGAATAAAATTGACCCTAAATGTAAATCAATAAGCAGAGAGGGCAGAGCCATGCATTTTCATTCTGGTGCGAGCACCGCATGCAGTTGAGCGTGACCCTTCTGTACTCCACTCTACAGCATCCAAACAGGGTGAGCTGCACTTCACCAAATTGATCAGCTGAGGTGCTGAATTTGACATTTGTAGATAATAAATAGCCCCTGACATCTCTTATATGTGAAAGGAATGTTAGCTATTGTAATGGCCAAGTATAAATCTTTTAAATT
>BRDA01041946.1:23226-41620 GCA_036984385.1 Crenuchus spilurus
ACATCCATACAGTACTTGTACAGTCTTATGTAACTCGAGTCTATTACTGTAGTGAAAACATAGTTTTTTTAATTCTTTTGATTTACATTGATCATTTTTGTTATTTTGTTCTTAACACATTCCACTATGTAATAAATAAAGATTTTCAACTGGAATATTTTATTCACTGAAATCTAGGACGTGTTATTTTAGTGTTCCCTTAATTTTTTTGATACAAAAGTGATGTCATTATCTGAGCTCAATGTATTCTGACATGTTCATGACATACCTACAATTCATTGAAGGCTTTTTAGGAAACCTAATGTGGTTCTTCCTGTAGCAGTGCACTGAAGTCCCCTTTTTGCCTCCTTTGTTTTTTTAGAACACTACTGTGCCGAGTGCGTTTTTTTATTGGTATTTGTTATGCAAATGAAGTGCATCACAAATGTGAACTCAATGCAAATGAAAGTTCCGATTTCTATGTTGAGATTATCATCGCAGTGTTTGCATATTCCTTATGCTGACCTTCCATATCATTTGTCTCTGCCATCCTTGTTGAATCTAGTTAAGCATAAGCTTTTTTTTTATTAGGCATGAGGCATATTTCACCTCGGTGTATGAGAGACATCAATGGGAGGCCAGCCTGCCTGGGGGACAGTTCTCGACGTGTGGAACCTTTTCTGTGTATCTTGGCAGTGGAAAAATGACGACCTCACTGTGGAATCTGTTTTTTAATGGGCCCTGTGGCATCAAGAGAGGCAGAACATGAGGAGAAATTCATGGGCATACACTCCTCTCGGTGAAGGGGATGTCCAGGGAAGCCCTAATAGATGAAATTTAACAATGCTCATTATTAAAAATAAAGCTGTTAAAAGGGGTTCACAATGGGTTGCTTGGAACGATGCCATACAAGAAGAATAATTTTTGGGTCCTTGCACAAATTAGATGTGCAAGTTTAAAGAATTTTTTGGAAATTGACAGAACCTACAGGTGATGTTAAAGGTTGTCTTAGAACAATATTTCCAAACCCAGAAGCTTTAGACCTGAAGGCACTTTCTAACACGTTTATTAAGAGCTTCTTTATGAGTAGCGACATTGCTCTTTAGCTCAGTATGTATGAATTTTTTGTGATAGAGTTTCATGTCCTTGTTTTGTGGTTCACAAATCAAGCGAATCTTATCATGGTCCGGAGGCACACTGTCGTACTGGTGTTGCTGCAGTTAATCCATCTAATCATCGTTGCCAGCATCAGTTTTGTATTGCTGTTGTACTGCCTGCATTTTCATTGCACTGTCCATCATTTTGAGTTGCTATATGCGTCCTGTCTGTTTATTTATTCTGTGTGCAATGTGACTTGGTTGGTGTAGCCTGTGCTGTGGTCTAGCCTGGTCAGCTCTGCATTGCCTTTCCCCCTATGGAGAGACACTTAGTTACACTAGATGGAGCTAGTTAATAATAAGACTTCTGCTGTATGCTGAGAGGTCAGGCGGAGGCACCAAATGTAGGTGGTAAATGTGTTCTTGAATCCAAATCCACTGATTGTTGTTCCAGTGTATGTAAAATTGGCTACATTATGTGCCGGTGATCATTTCATTGTGTAGCTGACTGGATTTGTTTGTTCAGTCTGGATCTTTCAATGGAAAAAACTTTTATTAAATAACTTTCTGTGGAGAGTTTTGTAAATGAAATTTGTTGGTTTGAGAACCTCTACGTAATCTAATGTGTATATACAGTAACTGAAGATTTCCCCTTGAAGCTTTAATTGAAGTTGAGCACTATCTAGAACCCTTTGTTGTTAAATGTTTTGTCAGTATAGCAGAGAGTCGCATGCTATGTTTCGTTCCTTGTTGCTACACATGTTGATTGACATTTCTCATGAACTGTATTACAGAGGCCAATGTTTGACAAATTATCGGTTTAATCAGAGATCGCCGGTGCTCAGATAACACTACAAGGTGTGAGAAGCGTGATCCCTCAACATATCCATTTCAGATCTTCGTTGTCGAAGTAAGGTATTGCGTTGCCCTCAATTAGCAAGCGAAACAACTCCTGCAAGTACAAACTCGATGAAGTAGCCAAGACACGTCGTTTTATTCTGAGCAAGATGTGGTTTATGTAGTGTAGACAGTAGTCTGAAGCTCTAAACCTTGCCTTGTGGTGAACTCTGCGTTGGCAGAGGCTCTGACTAGATTGTAAATGGTCAGTTTAAGCTTGATCATTACGAGGGAGCAGGCACTGCTGCTGCTCCGCTGCATACAGGTCTACACACAAAGAGCCCTTTTCTTGAATAATTGGTGATTACCAGTGGAACAGGCACAGCCTGTGTGTGGGGGGAGCCGGGTTGTTCTGTGGTCTGCCGACACCATGTGGTTGTGATTTGAGTGTGGAAGGTGTGCCACCGTGCCTCAGGTGCGACTGACAGCCCTCGCTCTCCTCCATGGTTGCCCTCCCATCTGCAGACTGCTCTGAGCGTGATGGAGCATTGGCTGCACTGCTCAGCTCAACCTCTGCAACACTTCTACAGCGTACGTGCAAGCGTCGGCCAAACGTCTTTCCCTCAGATGCCCACAATTACTGTTTTTAGCTTTCCAAGCCGAAACCGCAGATTGTGGGAAGAAGCTCATACTGTGGTTGGGTACATTTTTTATTAGTCAATAACATCTCAAAAATGTTAAACCTAAAAAAGTCATAAATAAGCCTGGAGGTCTAATTTGCATCTTAAAAATCTGCATGTAATAATTTGGCCACATGGTTGAGTAGTTTCCTGTTTTGAAGGTCAAAAGGTTTTTTTGGTGAATTTTCTGATTGCATTTGTGCATCCATTCCATCTTAAAGGCTCGTTTGTATTTGGAGACTTTCGCAATGCTATGATGGTTGATTGTATCTGACTTTTTTTGCATCGTTAACCACATTGACTTTTCCAATCATCTTCTCATTGTTGGCGGTTACTCAAGACTGTTGACACTGAATCATAGAATGATTTAGTCAAAGTTCCCGAGCCTAGCTCAGTCTGAATTCCCTCTCCCGTAAAAAAGTGTTTGATTAGCATTAAACTAGTGTTGTTGTCTGGTCTTTCTTGGCCTCCTGCTTGCTTTCCAGGTTGACCATTTGTCTGTTCCAGTAAGTGATCAGGTTCACTGGTACATAAAAAGAGACTCGTGGAATTCTGAAACGGAGTCAATAAACCGATGAACATCAAAGGTCTTGCCCCAGTGCCAATGACAATGGTCTCCTTCGGCTGAATGGTTGATTCATCACCTTTTAACGATGGTTTCTTCATCTCCTCTCTGGGGTCATTGAGCAGTGCATCTCTAATCGGAGGAGCGCTCCGAGGCTTGGGCACTAGCCAGTATCTGATGCATTCCAGTAATTCAGCCATGCTGAGCCTCCTGAAACGCATTTCCTCCTCCTTACTTTTGGTGAACTGACCGAGGAGCCTTAATTTAATTGCACATCTTGCTGTTGTTCTGCTTGGATGGGCACGAGGCCAGTGAGCGCTGCCTCGAGCCCCCCTGAGAGAGAGAGAAAGAGAGAGGTGGAGATTTCAGGCCTGGAGGAGAGATTGAGATCTAAGATGGTTGCCTTGGTAACACTGCCCATGACACAAAGTCCTCACACTTCTGCTTGTTATGTGACTTAAGTTGTTCAAAATTAATCACTAATTTTAAGTGGTGCATGGCTCCTGACATGGTGCGTTCATGCCAACCTATTATTGATGTCATAAGAAACTTCACAGCTAATTTTTCCGATTTTTATCTTTTTTACAGCATTAGAGATATATTGAAAACTTATGGCGAATGGATCAAATCATATTTTATTTTTTCCAGTTTATATATCAGTTTTTTGGTGATACAAAGTTTTCTTTCTTTTTTTTTTTCTTTAAATGTCTGCCAGTTTCTTCCCCTTCCCAGTGTGGTAGTAGCCAATTAACCCAACCCATCCACTTGGGGGCTCTCCCCATCACTTTGCACGGTCTCTAGGAGGGTGAAGACATAGACAAGCCTCCTCTGCTGTGTGTGATACAGCCACCGCCTCTTTTTGAACTACCACTGATACACCGTCACTGGGGAGCCAACACGCTCGGAGGAAAGCGCAGGATTCCCAGCTCTGAATGGACCAATCAGTAGACGCCTGAGCCAGCAAACATTGCAATGTGAGAGTGATAGTAAGAGAGAGCGCCATCTACCCGCCCAGAGAGAGCACTGCCAATTTTGCTCTCTTGGACCCCAGCTGTTGATGGCAAACAGCATGACCGGGATTCAAACTCACAGTTTCATAGTGTCAGCGTCTTACCCTGCTGGATCGCTCGGGGCTATCAGAATGTTATGACCATCCCTGGTTTTTAAATTCATTTGGCCTGAAGTGTCACAGATGCCACATGACATGGTGATCACTCACTGCTCTTATGTTTGTTATAGAGGTTAACTGGTTCACTGTGGCATATCGATTGCTCTGTACCACTTACCACAGTCGTTTTCCCCTCTGGCATCAATGGCCTGTGGAGTACTGCTGTTATGCCATTGAGATGGCACTCAATGTACGAGAAGTCCATTCTCAATACATCTTCACAAAGGAAGTTGCAGGTTTCTGAGATGCTACCACCCTTCACATGGTACCCATGATAATCATTTTACACTCTGCTACAGCTGACTGGTGTGCTCACTCATTTATTTACAAACGCAGCAAACTCTGTCAAATGACATCTGTGAGGTTCATTCTAAAGCAGGGGTGGTCATAGTATTCGGATATGACTGTGCATATTAAGACGACATTATATTCTATGGTTATTAGTTGCAGTGCTGTCTTTGAGTCAGCTCCTGTGGGCAGGTTTGCTTTTTAAGATTTGTTTTGCTGATCTCCAACCCGTCTACTCACTGAGATCATACCTTGCCGTTTTAAGAAAGCCCACAATACTGGTGTCAGCATAGTGCAAGAGGCCATGTCTTAGCAGCACTGGTCCAGCCACACTGTGCAGAACTTCTGACACATTTGTGGAGTAAGTCGCCAGTGTGCTGGTTCATTTAGAACTGTGGTCATCAGAGACCTCCAGTGCTGTGGATCTTTCATGAGCAGCAGATCCTTCCTCCAAGTAAAACAATCGGAGATGATTAAGGATTTGGTCTTTAGTGTCTTTCAGAATTATTATTATTATTATTATTTTATTAAACACCAATTTGTGGTTACATTCCTGCATAAGAAGTATGGGCAGGGTTGTCGAGGCATGGTGGGGGGGTGTCTGCATTTATTTCAGTGTAAGCACAAGTTATTCTAGGAGCAAGTGTATCCTAGGGGCACGGTAGTTAAAAGTTGAGGATGAGGTAAGAGATCACAGAGGCTTGGGTTAGACGTTAATCTGGCCTCAAAGCAAACTTTCGGCTCCATAAAACATCACTGTGTTTCACGGAGGTGTCCACTTTCACGGTGGCAATGCAACTTCCCCTGTCTCGGTTTCTTTCCTCTGCTTTGTGATTAGTATATGTATATTAGAAGATGCTGTCGCCTTTGAGTGTTCCTTTTCACATTTAGGCCAGCTAGTTAGTTTACCATGCACTTACCCCTCACAGTCATGTATGCAGTCTGTACTGTGCAGTATTTAGCTCTATATAGATTTTACATAAGATTAAAAAATAGTTTATGTTGGCAGTGAGTGTTTATTTACTATAAGAGAAACACTACTAGAGACAATACAGATAATATGAACACAGTAAGTAGACATGTTATGTATGTTCAAGTGTGTATTTAAGTTAAATTTAAGTATTATTTGTACTTACAGGGCAATGAAAGTGAAACAGCTGGTTTTAGACCACAATAATTTATTAGTAGGTGTTGGGCCTCCTTTTGCAGCCAATACAGGGTCAATTCGTCTTGGGAATGACATATACAAGTCCTGCACAGTGGTCAGAGGGATTTTAAGCCATTCTTCTTGCAGGATAGTGGTCAGGTCACTACGTGATGCTGGTGGAGGAAACCGTTTCCTGACTCGCTCCTCCAAAACACCCCAAAGTGGCTCAATAATATTTAGACACAAAGACTTGCTGTCTTGGTCACAGATGTGCCAGCAAGACGTGCACCAACAATTTGTCCTCTTTTGAACTCTGGTATGTCACCATAATGTTGTGTGCATTGTAATATACTATATAACTGTGTTCTTACCTGCTAACTGAACCTTCACACTCTGCTCTTACTGGTGCAATGTGACATTAATGAAGATTGGCCACCAGACTAGTCCAATTTAGCCATGAAACCTCCCTCACTAACATGACAGTGTTTCACTTTCATTGTCTAACCCCTGTATCATGCAGTGTCTGGTTTGGTTAATCAATATTATGTTAAATCATGACTAAGGTGCTGCCACTCTAATCTGAGGATTGCGTGTTTGAATCCCGATTGTGCTGTTTTTAGAGTGTCATCGACAGCCGGGGCCTCGAGAGAGCAGAATTGGCTGTGCTCTCTTTGGGTGGGAAAGATGGCGCACTCTCCCTAGCACTGTAAACAATGTAGACTGATTCGGGCATCTGCTGGGCGATCCATCAGAACTGGGGATCTGCGCTTTCCTCCTAGCATGCTAGCTGCCCTGTGGTGAAAATTTTTTTAGAACAAAAGGGGCTTGATGTCACTGGTGTCAGAGGAGGCCTGTACTCGTCTGCCCCCTCCCAAGAGAGTCAGGGACATTGCAAGTGGTAGTGTTAGGACGAGATGGACTAAAATACATTGGGGAGAAAATCGGGTAAAATTATAAAAAAATTATAATTAAAAAAAAAAGTTATATCAAGTGTGCTGCTGATTAATTTACCAAATGTATGCAATGGCTGGTTTGAAACACAACTACATTAAGAACTAGAAATTCTTGTTACTCTTTTCTTGGTACTCTTAAAACAAACTAATTGCTAAGATAATTGATTAAAACAATACTTGAAACTGCTGCACATTGCTGTATATTCTCACATAACTTGTTTCACGCCTTTACCCTGAGTGTAAAGTGCAGACCATACTATTCAAGTATTTATGTCCAGAATACTTTTGAAGGATGTTTACATCATTAGTTTAGTTTAGCAGTAAGACTTTACAGAAGAAATTAATCTGCATCATTTTTATTTGGTATAGATATATAAATTAACGATATGTAAATTAACGATATGTAAATTAATGATATGTAATGAAATGTAGTCAATTTGTATGCATTAGTAACAACATAATTTGTTGCACAGCTAATTGTCCATGTTGAGCTGATGTATGTATGTATATATATATATATATATATATGTATTTATTTTTATGCTCCTGTTTTTTTTTTTTGTTGCTAACTTTGAATGAATGAAATTAAAGCCAAATTCAAGTCTTGCATCTGTATTGTAACTTAAGTCAATATGGAGTAAATCATTTTTGTGGCCACAATTAAATATTCCCCCTGGTCTGAAACGTCCACAATATTATGTTCTTGTGGAGACCACCAGATAAATCTGCGCTGTCGGCTCCGATTCACTACGCCACATTAAATTCTTTTAGATCAATTAAACTTAGCAGCTCAGTTTACAAGTGACCAGTTTTAATGTTCCTCCTGCTTTTGGGAGCCAGTAGGAGTTACTGAAACATATTGAGGCCTTGCCAAAATGAGCAGGAAAGCCATGAATTGGCCATATGCAGTCTTAAGGTTGTGTGAATGTGAGTGTGTATGTGGGGGGCTGGGGGTGGGGGGCTCTTATTAGAACCTGATCTGGTTTAGTTACCTGAGAGCGCTGACTTCCAAAATGCTCTTTGGTGGGTTCATTATAGCACATTTGTGCCTTGATAAACTCTGGCTCTCTAGTGAGGAACATCACAGGATCTGTAGACCAGTCATAAGCCCTTGCTTGCGCTCGCAGTGACCGGTAGCTTGTGGTCACTGCTTTTTATTTGTGGATATGTTGTTGTTTGGGTGAGCGCCTGGGCTCTGCTTTGTTATTTTTGGGGACTGGCCAGCACAGACTTTGTGTTATTGTGTTATACTGTAGAAAATGAATAGAAATTATTTCCTCGAGGGCCAATATGGTCTGGAATAATTTCTGAACAGCTCTATGACATATTTTTATGTCAGGAGCTATTTAAACTGTGGCTTGGTAATTTCCATTGCTTTAGCTGAGGTCATGATGAAATGACAAGCTTTTTTCTGTAAAAAAAGGATGCTATAATTAAGACAATATTTTTTTAATTCATCAGTTTCAACTAATATTTAGCATATTTTGTAATTTTAAATATAAATTATATATTTTTCATGTCAACCTAAATTATGTGCAGCAATTAAACAATATTCTGCAAGTGTCTAAATTGTGAAGCATGAAAAAATTTCATAAACATGTGTTTTTAGTGAATTGTCTAGTGTTTCAAATGTCTACACAGGGATGTTTGTGAATATGAATGCTCTGTGCATCTGCAAAAATTAGAATAACCTGGAAAATAGTTTGCCTTCACAATTTAATTGGAAATGTAAACTGTCTATATTTTATATTTATTAATGTAAAGTTACATATTGTTTTTCTTGTTGATACTGTTTGAGTAATAATTTTCTTAATCAAAATAAAATAATGTGAGATTCTGGATTTCTGCTTTTCATGAGCTATAAGCAAAACTAATCAACAGTAAAAAGCCTTAAAAATGTCCCATGTAATGAATGTAAAATATGACCGTTTACCTTTTTGAATTACATTATAAACAACAATGAACTTTTTCTGTATTTATACTTTCTGTATATAAATGCTTATGTAGATAAACATACTACGACTGTCATATAGTCATGCATGTCATAAACATATCACTATGATTTGTGTATAAATATAAATTCACTTCATGTATTATTTGCCTGTATTAGTATTGATTGTCAGAGAGAGAGTGTGAGCTGGTGGGGGTGTTAAGAATGACTAAATTAATGACCTTTACAGCCGTGCTGCTGCTCGAGCATCTGTGATTCTTCACGCTTTGCATACAGTTTACCGTTGCGGTGTTGGATGACCCGGTGGTGCGGGACACAGTAAGTGTTACGGACTTGATGGGGAAAACACATGGGAGGACTTGGGGGAGGCGATCCGGGACTCTGACCACGGGGCTTAGCCTCGGCTTTAAGGCTCATCAAGAGAGATGCCACGAACGTTTACAGTTCACACAATAACCATTTTCACGGTTTCTTGGGGTGTCACGTCAGAGCCGATGGACCAAAGAAAGTTTTGATCATTTCTCCCCCCTCAACTTTCTTTCTTCTCGGAATATAAAGTCAGGCCAGCATGCAGATGACCATGACTTAGAGCAAATTTGTGCAGGCCTGTGCATTGATGTCTTGGTTTCCACCATCTCTGTTGTTACTACATGAGTGTAACACTTCTTTGGTGTTTTTGGAGGCATGTTCTGGTGTGACGGATTGAGTTCCTCTTTCCTCTTCTTTCATTGTAGAAGTCAAAGGACTTAGGAAAGCATGGATAACAGGAATGAGACAAAAGCCTCTCGACCATGAAATATCACTGTTATCACCAAAAATAACAAAACATTCTGTCATTTTATATGAATTATTTCTCACATACAGTGGTGCTTGAACGTTTGTGAACCCTTTAGAATTTTCTATATTTCTGCATAAAAATGACCTAAAACATCATCAGATGTTCACACAAGTCCTAAAAGTAGACACAGAGAACCCAGTTAAACAAATAAGACACAAATATTAGACTTGCTCATTTATTTATTGAGGAAAATGATCCAATATGACATTTGTGAGAGGCAAAAGTATGTGAACCTTTGCTTTCAGTATCTGGTGTGACCCCCTTTTACATCAGTAACTGTAACTAAACATTTCCAGTAACTGTTCTTTAAACGTTCTTTGTTAGAACGACTTGTGTGTTTAGGGTTGTTGTCTTGCTGCATGACCCACCTTCTCTTGAGATTCAGTTCATGGACAGATGTCCTGACATTTTCTTTAGAATTCTCTGATATACAGTGGTAACCCTACTTACGAGCATCCCTACACAGTAAATCTGCCAGTGTTAAATCAACACTATTAGAGTTAAATTAACACTGAGGGTGTCAAAATGTAACACTCTCAGTGTTAATTTAACTCTAATAGTGTTGATTTAACACTGGAAGATTTACTGTGTACTAACGAGTATTCCAGGTAACGAGTCGCAATCTCTGAATATTTTTGTTCCAGGTAACGAATAAAATTTGTATAAAATAAAGTAACGAGTAGCCTAAAATAGTTCAAGTATGCCAAACCACTAGGGGCGCTGCGGTCATAGCATCCCCTAGATGCTAGCATAGAAGAAGAGGTCAGTCATTACCTTTGACCGCTGTCCAGTGAAAGTGAAAGTGCTAGTGAAAGTGACACAAAGACAACAAAAGTTAGTGAACAAGAAAGTTAGATACATTTTACTTTTACTTTTCATATGATAAGTGTAACCATGCCATACACGTACACCCGTCCTCCTGTCCTCCTTAGCCACCAGCCTACACGAGCGTCGTCGTCGTTTCGTTTATAAAAAAAAAAACAACAATATAAACACATTATTTAGCATATTAAAGTATACTGTATATTGCCCGGCTGACACGGATTAATCAGTTTTACATACATTCAGCTAACGAGCAAACCAGCTAACGAGCTCAGCTCCTGCACAGATTAAACTCGTAAGTAGGGTTACCACTGTAGTTCACAATTCATTGTTTTATCAATTTTACATTTATTTTACTTTTAAAACAGTCATGAAATCTGAAAATCTGCTCTTTTCTTCTGGAAAATTGAACATATCAACCCTTTATACTTTGCACATTTGGACTTTAAGTATCATGTTGTACCTGTGCAGTAGAACTGGGTGTAAATGTAATTGACTACGTGTCTCTACATGAAGTTAAATACATAATCTAAATGTTGTCCATGCATTTACCCCATGGGCTACTAAAGCACTTCAGTAGGTTGATTTCAGACAAATGGTTAGCATCAATATGAAACCCCTTGTGACGTAGACTTTCCAAGCTTGCGGTGAAAAACATCTGTTTATATAAGTATCATTTATTGTGGCCTAAGGGCACCTCTTGGTCAGTGTCCACCAGACGCCTCAATCTTTGTTTACACTGTAGATCATATGTGCTCTCTGTTTGCTCTGAGCTGAATCCAGGGATACCACAGAGGGCCTTTCAAACGCACTCAGAGAGAAAAGAGCTGTTTTACATACAGTATGTTCTGTGTCCTGGTGAAGGTTACATCCCCTGGTGCTGAAAGCAGACTGCTGTGTTGATAGAGGGAGGCCAGAGAGAGATGTTTGTTCTGTCTTTGCAGTCCCGTGGTGTCAGTAGTCCACCTGGGTTTGTGTCCACTACACTGGGCCTCCCCATGGCAAAGAAGTTGCTGTTACTCCTCCACCAAGTCATAAATGTGCAGTATAAAGTTGGCGCAGGCCATATGCATGGTGTGGGTAACGCTCCATATATTTTAATGATACGCTGGACAAGGCCATACATTTTAAAACATTTCTTTCTCATGTGTGCAAATTCATATTTGGATAGCGTTGGATGGGGCATTTTTTTAATCGTAGTGAATGTCTGTGTAGAACTCGTGTTAAGAAAAAAGTGGAAGGATGCCAAACCCACCACTCAAAACACCCCAGAGGTCTGGAACTGTACGTACACGAGGCTCTCTTTGAAATCAGTCAGAAATATCCAAATACCATTACAGCATATTTAAGCCTTAGTAGTTATTGATAGTGACGAGAAAGGCATGATGTAATGGACAATTAATTACAAAATGGATAGTTACGGTTCTAAAATCAGTGGAACCCTCTGTAAAATACAGTCCTGTGAGTCAGTGCACCAGGTCTCTAAAACCATTGTGCTGTTAATGGAATAATGATTGATGGTTATGCTGCTTGAATGCATTTCTGAGTGTACTGAGAGATAACGTAAGATCCTGGTTTTGTTTACGAGGGACTAGCCTGATGAGATAGCTATCAAGCTAAAAGAAAGAGAACAGCCTAAATGTATCTTGGACTTTGAATTAAATTATGTTCTCAGTGATTCCCTGTAGAACTGTAATATAAAAAGTTATTTAACTGACTCCAGTGAAAAATAATACTAAATATACAGTTTTACCCTCCAGCGTTTATATTAACATATTTTATTTGTTTTATAAAAGCAGTAAGCCAATTGAGGCTGTTTT
The DNA here is from genome assembly GCA_036984385.1 of Crenuchus spilurus. Taxonomy (NCBI): domain Eukaryota; kingdom Metazoa; phylum Chordata; class Actinopteri; order Characiformes; family Crenuchidae; genus Crenuchus; species Crenuchus spilurus. The sequence goes on from BRDA01041946.1 coordinate 35,372, forward strand.
ACTGCTATTTTATCACAAGTAAGGACGTTTTAACACCCTTAGCCATGATAAAATCACCAATACACAAGGCCTCTTATGGCTTATTGTTTATTTCTTCTCACTCATAGCTTATTCATCAGAAGTGTAGTTTCTAAACTTTCCCTGACACAGTATTCATCAGTGAAAGAAGAGATATTATGATTTAAATGTGAGAAAAAGTGGTTGTTGTGTGTGTATAGTCCTGTTTTGCCAAAAGGGAAAAAACTACCTTTATATGTTTGCCATGTTTTTGTCATTACTTGACATCAAAACATCAAAATGTTATTTATTTCATAACTCGTTATGTAATTAAATAAAGTAATTATGTAATTACATTTGAACAGTATAGCAAGATGACAGTAATAACTCTTGACTTCTAAGGGTTAATTGTCAGCAGATGCGTGGCAGGCAGGTTTTTTGAGATGCAGTTCTTTTATCAAAAGTTCCACCAAGACATGTGTTAGCATTGTGAAGTCATTCTCACAGCTGCAGTTCCAGGTCACACACTGGTAGCACAGTGGCTGCACACACAAAAACAAATCAGGACCAACCCTGAAATGTCTCACCTTTAACAGAGAACAAATAACTTGGAAAATCTTCTATTGTGGCGTTTTCTGAATGCAGTTTTCCTTCCCTGCATCTCGTAATGACAGCTAGCCACCTAAAACTGTGCCTGTCTGCTTTCTGTGGTCAGCGACATGGTCGGGAAAAAAGCAGCAACACGCCTTATCTAAAACAAAAGAAAATGAAAGGCCTTCAGCTCAAATGTCAAATCCATTCTTCTGTCTCCTGTTTGAAAGGTCTTCTTGTCCTGCAAACCCAGATATTCATAAATCACCGTCTCAGACGTCTTATGAGAATCCACTGGTCAGACGCCATCAATAACAATAGGCTGCGAGAGGAAAAAAACAAGACCCCAAGGAAGCAGAAATTAAAGAGGAGGAAGTGGAGTTGACTGGGAGTTGGGGTGAAAAGAGAAACAACACATCAATCACCTAACACGGCTTGAACAAGGAACCTTCAAAGCAAGCGGTGGAGAGAACGAGCGAGAAGCACCTGGAAATGAAGCACAGATCAGCAGATTAGCTGGGCTGATATTGCTAAATGTAGACTGAGGCAATTTGTGGACGGATCCCAGTGGGTGCGGAAACTTATTTCAGTGTAGATGTTCGCTTGATTGTTTGGTAGATGTGTTGAAAATTAGCTATTGCGTTTGGTTGATATAAAATTTGGGTTTTCAGCCTGATGTCAGCTAATTTACAAGATAACTTGAAACCAAAGTGCACTGATGACATTTCTGAATCCAGCTGTGTTTCAGCAGTTCTGTGTTCAGCATTGATTTGTTTGATCTAACTAGTTCTGAGCATTGGGAAGAAAGTATAATTGTAATTGATGCTTGTGGGTTACTGTCCCAGCAGCCAGTTTTATTCTAGACATTGGCAGCTAGTGTGGTTGGGAGGTTGAAGGTATTGGTAGCATTGATTCAAGGAACAAACTACTTGTTTATCCATTTACATGTTCTTTTTGTGTATCCAGTACTCTGTATCTGTAACTGTAGTTCTGACATTTTCTTGGACAGCATACTTACATACCAGTGGTTTCATCTGTTTTTACATTTATTAAGCCTGCAGATAAATGTGCATCTGTATAAGCACTTACATCTTGTTATTAATTAAGGAAATCAGCACTGTTTATATGAGCCGTAGCTCTCTGATGACAAGTCGATCATCATTACAAAAAGTTCAGTATAATTGTGTTCCAAAATGTATACAACAGCAGTCCCTAAAACCAATAGATCAAAATGGTCATAATGACAGCTGATAATGTTCTACACTCATATTGTGTTACGTTTTAGCACGGCTGTGAGAGATCGGAGTATGGTGATAATAAAAGGCTTCTCCTTTTAGCTGAAACAGCCCTTAAATTAAAGCAGATTCTGGGCATCCATTGCTGCAGGGAAGCTTCCAGCTGCAGATGTTCCTGGTTTTGATAGCAGCCCAAAGCCAACAGCCAAACTGATGAACAAAGATGAGGTGGTTAGCGCAGTTGTCTAAACATGAGGATGCTGAAAGCTGAGGCCTGCTTGTCTACTCGGTCCAAGGGAGGAGGCATCATTGGTTTGCGTGTTTATGTGTGTGTATGTCTAATTGCATAGGCATGCACTCCAGTAGGGGGCTCTTGCTGGTGGTTAAGGATTTTCGTCAGGCAGCAGGATAAGGGCAGGGTCATTCAAGCCCACCAAAGCACACAATTACACACCACTGACATTTGTCATTTGTTCATTTTATATTTTTGTAATGTGAGACGTGAACTAACTACAGTCTTACGCAAAAGCCCAGGTCAAATGACATTTTCCTTTTGTACAAGCCATCTTTTTTATCATTTTAAATAAAAAAATAACTGCATTAAAGGATGTGCAGAGGATGTGTTAACTTCACTTAATTGAGTTAATAAAGCAGGTCATTTGACCAGCCTTTTGCAACATGACTGCATGGAACAGCTTTTTTAGTTATTTGGATGCACATATGGAGCTGATTTCAGTGGACAGAGTCTGTTTTACATGATTTAGTAGAAGTATCTGTATGATATTGTAATTCCATGTCATGTGAGATGGCAAACCTGGTTAATAAACATACGAGACACATCAGTTTATATTGACTTGATGTGTCAGTACAGTATATCATATGAAAGCTACAGTGTGAAGATGCATCTCTTGATTGCTACCCAGTAAGTACATACATATGTAAATGAATACCTAACAAAGAATATACACATAAACAAACCTGTTATAGGTTTCACATACAGCCAAAACATTATGCCCTGTATGCTGTTATGCTTAATATGCTGTTGGTCTTGCCCGTCCTACCAAAACAGCTCTGACTCACTGAGGCATGAACTCTACAAGACCTCTGAAGGTGCCCTGTGGTGTCTGGCACCAGGACCTCCGCAGCAGATTCTAAGTTCTGTAAGCTGTGCGGTGGAGCCACCACGGATTGGACTTCTTGTTCCAGCACATCCCACAGATGCTCAGTCAGATTGAGTTCTGGGGTATTTGAAGGCCACTGTCAGTAAGTTCAAACATGTTCACTGACCATCTCATACACCAGGTCACTCCCGAAATCACTATTGGTTCTGTTTTGGCTCATCAGTGTATAGTTTGTAGTTCAGGAACACAACATTAAGGAAATGTTCAGATGTTCATGGTTCTGAGTATTTCTTTTTATTATTTTTGTAAAAAAATGCTGCCGTCTTGCTCCAGATCTGTTTCTGCACTCTTCTCATTAAACCCGAAGGCAAGTAACACGCAAGGCCATGAACAGTCTGAGCTGCTGCCATCGGTCAAGCCGTCTCTGTGCTTTTTTCCTTATCGTGCCGCAACGTTGGTGGCTGTCTGAAACCTCAGTCTAGCACAGACGAGATGAAAGCGGACACCTTGGCCTGTCGTGTAGAACATCATATTTTATCACTTTGGATCATTACACTCTTTCTCATACTCCCAGGCTTGGCTCTCAGTGAGTGAGAGGAGTTTTGTTTTCTCCTCCAAACTTGGGCAAATGCCTTGAATTTTCTCTCTGGCAGTAAGTGCACTGACTATCCAAAACCTTGAGGCAAATTCAAAGAACCTGAAAGCTGAGAGGCAGGAAAAGCTTCATAGACAGGTGGAATTTGTATTGTTTTGTTTAGGCACTGACAGTGATTTCCACTATTCCCGGTAAAGACCACCAATTCCTTCTTTTTTCCCCCTCTTTCTCCTCCTGGAGATGTTGGAACCAGGCTGCAGGCTGCTCACATGTGAGTACATAATGCATGTTTTTGATTTCCCAAGACCCATCATCAGAGCATTTTGCAGCCCCGTCTTTATTTCTTTCTGTTCCAGCGTGGTCTTTCCGGATTCAAGCTCAATGGCCACCCAATATGCAAAAAAAACCCTCCCTCCAAAGTATTCCAGCCTTGTACTGCAGGCCTGATGCGTTCGGAGAGGAAGGAGTAAGGGAGAAAAGGAGAGAAGGAAGAGAGAGAATGAAAGCTCTGTGAAAGAGTGCCAGTTGAGAAACAAACCTGATTTATTATCACCAGAAATCAGCAGCAGATGTCAGTGTACAGCTCCCCGCTGCAGCCAATTAGAGACAAGCACGCAAAGATCACCCTCTTTCTCTTTCTTTCACTCAGAACAAACATATACACAACACTCTCCTCTGCTTTTTGCGCCTGTCTTTGTACTCTGCCATATTCATTTAACCCACACAGTCATATTTCTGTACATCACAATTCAAATATTATGAAATATAGTGAGGTGTCATGGCTGTGGTTGACCTGCAATATTGTATTATTTACATATGTACTTCAGCCATGTACTACTACAGAATACTTATCATATGGTAGAATGTTCACACAGTTTACATTAAACAGTTCTGTGATTGAAAAGAGAGGTCAATTACAAACTGCAGCCTTCTGTGTTATTGTGTAGACAGTGTAACAGTAATAGTTTACACACAATGTATTATGCACCCTTCTGTCTAATACTATACTATACTTTATGCTTTTTTATTGCTAAAATGTTTACAGCCAGATAGGCTCATGACCATTTTTTGGCAGATTTTAATTTTTTTTTATTTGCAGAACTCTCTATTAGTCAGAATTCCTGTATAAATATCATCATTTGCTATTTAATGAGGCAGATCAGTGTTTAGATTAAAAAAAAAAAACAGTATGTATTTAAATAACATTAATCAGATAAAGGATATATATTAGAAGTAAGAAGCAACCGGCTGCCAGTCATGTATAATTATATGTAGAATTGAAATAAAAGTGCCAGGCTCATGTTATTTATGTCATGAAATGGTAACAAAATAAAAAAAAATAAAAAATGGCCAGTTTTGAACAGTCATAACTGATTTTTGGATAACTCCAGCATTTCTATTCTTCTCTATACTATACTTGGGAATATAATTGAATTACAGTGATGTGAAATTATAAATAAGTATGAGGTTTCTGTAAAGCATTTTTTTTGGGAAATGGCACTTTTATTATTACTATTAACTGCATTTTAACATATATACTGCATATATTTGAGGAACATTATGGTATATTGCAATAAAGCAAATGTAAATATGAATTGTAGCAGTTAGTTGAAGTTGAGGGAGGAAAAATGCTTTGGGTTAGCTAATGCCGTTAATACACACAATAAATACCACAAAGAATAAACATTCTGTATGTGAAGAAACTGTTTATTTTGGTGCAGTGCTTAATGATGCTGTTGTACACACATGAACATGCATGTTTTTTCTCACACCCTCTCACTGTTGCGAGCTACACACTGAGCCAGCAAATATTATCCATAAGCTGTTATTCCTCGCCACAGTCAAATACATTTGGGTTAGTGGGTTACAGATGTTTGACCAGCATTCATAGTGCTGCTTGAACTGGAGCGCAGGGGCAGATGCATGAGTGCCGTTTTCGATTTCTAGCTCCTCAGGTGGGCTTTCCCAGTTTCAGAAAGCAGGACGGCTGGTACTAGCATTGTCAAATATAGCAAGTCTAACTCAGGAACTCATATGAACTAACCTTGTAAAGCCCAAACCATGAGTCTCAGATTCTGTGAAACTGGCATGTTTATTTAACCTTCTGAGCAATTACAAAAATAGAAATTAAATAACACATTACATATACATATATATATATATATTTTGTTTTGTATCATATAAGATACAGCCAGAATACACTGCTCACAGCACGTTCTTTAAACAAACATCAGAGCTTCCACAGTCTCTCTCTTTTAACATTTTATTTCAGTAATTTTAAACGCCGAAATTTGCATGTATCCTCTGGTGTATACATTGCACTGATAACACACTAGGGGGCAAAATACATGTATCTTATTGCATACAGGTTTTTAATTATTCATTTTGAAAAATCTATTTTATTTATATATTTATGTCTGTAATATTTTTTAAGCAGTAATGAAGACATCTTAAAAACACAGTCGTGTATAAAATACATAAAAAAACATATATATCATAAATACATAATGTGGTTAAATGACCTTTTTGTTGTATGATACACTAAAAAATCTGAAGCCTACTGAGTATCATGCGTTGTTTGCAAGTCAAATTTTCATATTAAAATCTTAAAGGCTTTATCCATTTCCAGTAACACATTTACGGTCAAAATTAATATATTAATTGTCAAAAGTTGTGTGTGTGTGTACATATATATATATATATATATATA
>BRDA01041948.1:0-14746 GCA_036984385.1 Crenuchus spilurus
TGACTGATTCGGTGATGAGAGAAGTAGAATAGAAATGTAATCTAGCCTATTCTGGCACATCGACACTGCCCGCTGTTCTCAGCACGGCCTCTCCGAAGCTAGAATGATCGAATCTCGTGCTTCCAATTCCCTGACGCTTCTCAGAGTGAGATACTCCCCTCTGCTTTATTAGAGTCAAATAGTCACGTCTCATATCTGTCAAGCCGACTTGAAGCAGAATGGCTCCCATCAATTGATCCGAGTGTGCAGAGAAAGAAAAACATTACGAATGTGTTTGAAATACAGATAACAAAAGTTAATGGAGTTAAATTCTAATTCCAACAGTTCATTAAGTTTTCATGAATTTTAGCAGAACAAGCTGCTAATAAGTAATGCAGCTGGGCTTTAGTTTAACCAGCACTTGCTTATGATAACAGAACATTATAACGGCTGACTTATTTGTCTTTAAGTGCTACTGCGGCCTCCTGTTTCTCCAAGCACTTTATACATGACAGCTCTTCTGTATTAACAGGCCAGTGTTCATGGAGCGTAGCCACTGCGAGGCCTCCCCCTCCTGCCTATCCGGAGCTTCATTACGAGAGACCCCGCCTGCTTCCTGTCATCTCCCATCATCCTCAAGCAGAGGAGATTCCACGCGATGCCACAGAACCAGGACGCAGTGGAGCACGCCAGGTGTTGCCAGTCCCACGACACACTCACTTCTGCTGCTCTTGATAAGAAGTAAAGCGTTTGGGTTTTTATGGCAGAACACAATTTACAGCCACTTTTAAGAGTGCGATATGATGCACAGGCAGTCTTACATTAAAACGACCCACAGATGACCCTGAACTCATTGGAATGCACCAAACAAGTAGGGCTGAACAATTTTCGGGAAAATATATAATTGCGATTTTTCAGACTGATGTTATGATTTAAATTACGGTAATTTTCTAAAGTTAAGATCTGGGTCAGGATGTATTTGGCATGAAGACCAATTTTATCAGGCTTTGAGGTTTGACCCATGAATGTCATGTGCCACACTGCCAATAAGTTGTGATTGTGAGGTTTGGTCCAATTTATCTACAGGTATTTCACAAAGCTCGGTCTTAGGTTACATTTCTTTAGTTCAAACATGTGATACAGTGGTAACCCTACTTACGAGCATCCCTACTAACGAGTATTCCAGGTAACGAGTCGAGATCTCGGAATATTTTTGTTCCAGGTAACGAGTAAAATTCCAAGTAACGAGTAGCGTAAAGTTGTTCAAGTATGCCAACTGCTAGGGGCGCGGCCTTCGTAGCATCCCCTAGATGCTAGCGTAGAAGAAGAGGTCAGTCATTACCTTTGACGGCTGTCCAGTGAAAGTGAAAGTGCTAGTGAAAGTGACACAAAGACAGCAAAAGGTAGTGAACAAGAAAGTTAGATACATTTTACTTTTACTTTTCATATGATAAGTGTAACCATGCCATACACGTACGCCCGTCCTCCTGTCCTCCTTAGCCACCAGCCTACACGAGCGCCGTCGTCGTCTCGTTTATGTTTTAAAAACCCATATAAACACATTATTTAGCATATTAAAGTATACTGTATATTGGCCGGCTGACACGGATTAATCAGTTTTACATGTATTCTTATGGGGAAAATGCATCCAGCTAACGAGCAAACCAGCTAACGAGCTCGGCTCCTGCACGGATTAAACTCGTAAGTAGGGTTACCACTGTATATACATCATTTTCAACATTAAATATCAGCAAACAACTATTCTTTGTATAAGGATATAGTGTCCTGAGCAGATTATGCTCCTTGGGACAATAAAAGTTTCATTAATTCGTTAATGAACATTGAATAAAGTCACACACCTAGCGTGTGTTGTTTCACTGCTCTTTGTTTTCATATCCGGTCCGGCCGGACGTATCCTTTTTTGTCTGCAATGTGGAAATACTGGCCCCACCCCATGTTTCTCGGAGAAGTGCGCTGAGAATACAAATCAAAGGGTGCGCTGACAATGATACCTGGAGAGATGCCTGTAAATTATCTCTTTTTTTGTACTGGCCTTGTGAGCGCAGGTTGATAGTTAAAAATTGATTTATCAGAATTGGCTAATCTAAATGAATCTGACCATAAGAATTCAACACTTTGCCAAAGTACAAAGCCATGTTTTTCTCCATCCCAGCACAAAGCAGCATGCTGAACATGAATGCTCCATGCAGAGGTAGTGATGGACATTTCTGCAGATGTGAGAAAATATGAACACTTTGTTAACAGCCTCCTAGTAACCCGTGCAGCTCAACAAAATTTCTGTAGACAGTGGATCATTTTTATTTTACTGATTTAAGAAGTCATACAAAAAATGACCCAGAGCATCAGAAATCATCTGTAAATCATGCAAAGCTTAAAATGTGGCAAACGAAGAACAGAACAGACAGAGGCAGTAGCTGATGAGTCGATCAGGCCGTTCTGTCTTGCTCCTTGTTTCATCACTCCCAGCTCCCTACTTATTGCACCCCACTAGCTACACAGGAAGGCCTGCTGGGGGTAGATTCCATTACAGTCCAATGCCTGAGCATATGTTGAGCTGTCAACCCAGGAAGAGGATGAAGTATTCCTTTGTCAGTACAACAGATGATCCCTGTGATGCTGAGAGAGAAAAACAATATGCATTTATACTATGTCTAATGCACACATTGTTCCTGGCATTAACAGTCTCGGGCTGTGAATTATGCCAGTGTGAAAGGCCTTGAGATACGCCGAAACCCGAGTGAGCTGTATACGGACATCAGCAATCTTTCGACAAATTCTTTACTTTATTCGCAGCGTGGAGTGAAGGGTTCCAAATGAACTGGGCTTCTCCCTCAGGGCCTGTGGATATGAGGAGGCGCCCGCCTGCATAACAGGAGGTTCGTGCCTATGAAAACGTAATCAGGGCCACACTTAGCTCCAGCAAAGCCCGTTGGAGGGGTCAGCACCCTGCGTGGCATTGGAAATTACATCTGGCTGAGTTGAGGCCCCAAGCCCGGTGCTAATGCATGCAAACAAGACCTGAAGGGCCCTCAGCGCCAGCGCCGCACCATCAAACATTCAGCAGCTAGACACAATGTGATTTAGACTTCCTTTTCTCCAGCATAATGTAACTTTTACTTCTTCCTCCAACAGCTTATTATGGAGCATGGAAAACCTAAGTAAATAAAAGCAAACAGGTGTGCAGGATATATGAGCAGTTATTGTATAATCAGTATAATACCACCAGGTTTGTCTTCATACTTTGAACTACACTGTAGCTACAAAAAAAAAATATTAATAATTCATCTTCTAGTTTTAACCATATAAAGTTACTGCACTTCATACTACAGCTGGGTGATGTCTGATGAAGCCTTACAAAAGGTACTTTATACTTTTCTTTTACACCATTTTCTTTAGCACATTTGTGCCCAATCACTGCCTGTCCTCACCTGCTTTCCCTGTCTTTTTAGAGACAAAAGGTAGCTAACAAGTTATTTCATATGCTGGCCTACATAAACCCGTCAGAGAGGAAAAAGCCAAAAATGTAATTAAGAGAAAAGTTGAAAATGTGATTGTAATCTTATTTTTGTAAGTCAGTTAGCCACCTAGCGATAGTGTGAGATGTCAGTTAGTGAGCTAGCTATACAGAATGAGATTACTTATCGAGATAACGATATATGTTGTGGTGTCAGATAGCAAACTAGCAATACATGTTGAGGTGTCAGTTAGCAAACTAGAAATTCATGTTGAGGTGCCAGTTAGCAAACTAGCAATACATGTTGAGGTGCCAGTTAGCAAACTAGCAATACATGTTGAGGTGTCAGTTAACAAACTAGCAATACATGTTGAGGTGTCAGCAAACTAGCAATACATGTTGAGGTGTCAGTTAGCAAACTAGCAATACATGTTGAGGTGTCAGTTAGCAAACTAGCAATACATGTTGAGGTGTCAGATAGCAAACTAGCAATGTTGAGGTGTCATATAGCAAACTAGCAATACATGTTGAGGTGTCATATAGCAAACTAGCAATACATGTTGAGGTGCCAGTTAGCAAACTAGCAATACATGTTGAGGTGTCAGTTAACAAACTAGCAATACATGTTGAGGTGTCAGCAAACTAGCAATACATGTTGAGGTGTCAGTTAGCAAACTAGCAATACATGTTGAGGTGTCAGTTAGCAAACTAGCAATACATGTTGAGGTGTCAGATAGCAAACTAGCAATGTTGAGGTGTCATATAGCAAACTAGCAATACATGTTGAGGTGTCATATAGCAAACTAGCAATACATGTTGAGGTGTCAGCAAACTAGCAATACATGTTGAGGTGTCAGCAAACTAGCAATCCATGTTGAGGTGTCAGTTAGCAAACTAGCAATACATGTTGAGGTGCCAGTTAGCAAACTAGCAATACATGTTGAGGTGCCAGTTAGCAAACTAGCAATACATGTTGAGGTGTCAGTTAACAAACTAGCAATACATGTTGAGGTGTCAGCAAACTAGCAATACATGTTGAGGTGTCAGTTAGCAAACTAGCAATACATGTTGAGGTGTCAGATAGCAAACTAGCAATACATGTTGAGGTGTCAGATAGCAAACTAGTAATACATGTTGAGGTGTCAGTTAGCAAACTAGCAATGTTGAGGTGTCATATAGCAAACTAGCAATACATGTTGAGGTGTCATATAGCAAACTAGCAATCCATGTTGAGGTGTCAGCAAACTAGCAATCCATGTTGAGGTGTCAGCAAACTAGCAATCCATGTTGAGGTGTCAGTTAGCAAACTAGCAATCCATGTTGAGGTGTCAGTTAGCAAACTAGCAATCCATGTTGAGGTGTCAGTTAGCAAACTAGCAATCCATCTTGAGGTGTCAGTTAGCAAACTAGCAATACATGTTGAGGTGTCAGTTAGCAAACTAGCAATACATGGTGAGATGTTTAGCGAGATAGATACAAAAATCAGGAGAAGAAATCAGGGAGAGAGGGACTGTTTTATTGCTCTACTTTTAGCACAGAGCATGATTGCCAATATCAACTTAAAGCTCTGCCCTAGTCGTTCATCCACAGCTCACACAGGCCCATCTTTCGCTCTTTCTTTCTTCTCTCCCTGCGAGACATTAAATGTAGCTGTCAGACAAACAGTCTGGACGGAGCCTTGCTTTCAGATTCCTGGGAAGAAAAACTTTCTTTTCGTCTCTCTTTAATGCCATGTGCTTTGGTGCTGTCTCTTGGGCTCTGAGAAGCCAACATTCAGTTTTTCTGACTGAACGTTCAGCAGAGCGAGTTTATTCTACATACAAATGTGAAAAACAGGCCATTATGACTCCTGGTGATATATGATTGAGTTATTTTTCCAACACGCTTTTATTTGGAGTAAGTAAAGCCTCTCAAATAATGGTGTTTTTTTCTCCTCTTATCTGGACCTCAAAGTGTATTATCATCAGCGTAGAAATAAATAGCCACCTCTGTTATCAGCACAGGCCATGAAATGACAGCGAATGGCGTTCTTGCTTTCAGTGTGTGCAGGGGCCTTTAATATTAGGCAGGAATAAGCGAGCGAGGAGAGTTGACTCTGAAGGGAGCGATATGGAATCTGCAGCCCCTGACATAATGAGGACATTTATTTGCTCACCTTCATCCTAGGCCGGCCCGGCCCAGAGAGACTACAGACTGCCGGAGACTATTGACTCACCATGGCAACAATCAGTGATTTTGGAAAGGTCAAACTCTCTATATGAAGTGAATGGCGAGAGAGGAGTTATAGAGTGGTGGCGACAGACACTGATCATCCTAACTGTTGGCTCCTAATGGGAGGTAATAAGGAGATGAGAAATGGCAGAGGCTCGGGATGCTGCGCGCTGGCCGTTATAGGTGGTGTTAATTATTGTCTGGTTAATGTCCATCATTACTGGTTCACAAAAGTTGAATGTATTATTTTCTCCTGCTGTTGCTTTCGCTATTTCTCCAGCTCGGTCTTCTTTTTCCTCTTCTACTCTTACTTACACTATATGAACAAAAGTACTAGAACACCTGCTCACTCATGATTCGTCTGAAATCAAGTATTAAAAAGAGTTTATCCTGCTTTTGTTGGAGGAAATGTCTCTACAATCCAGGGAAGCCTTTCTACTAGATTTTGGGGATTTTGAGGATTTGATCACCACCCTACCTCATCCCCAATTCATCCAAAAGTATTGGATGGAGCAGAGAATATAGTTCCACTGCTCCAAAGCTCAATGCTGGGGGGTTTATAGTCTTGTAGCCCACACCCGGTGCCAATCGGTTCATGTTTATCTGCTCCAGAGTGTCCTATTCTATTGGCAAAACTGTGTCAGCTGAATGTGTTCATTAGAAGGGGTGTCCACAAACATTTGGACATGATGTACATAGCAGCTACAGTTGCTTGTTGTGTGCTATTTTTCGTTCAGTGCTATAGACTGTACTTAACATGGCTGCTCTATGGTTAATGAGTTTGGCAGCGTTGTAGCTGTGTTCTTTGCTAAGGGCATCTAGGCTCTAAGCCTTGAAGGACAAGAGTCCTTAGGCTTTCTAGGCTAAAACATTTAGGCCTGAAGGCTTGGAACCGTTCCTGAATGTGGTCCAGGCAAATGCCATTATTAACTTGTTTGATCAGGACAGAGGAGGGGCATCTGCTCAGGAATACAGTAGCTGAGCATGCCCTGAAAATAAAGAAAGGAGATATTTAGCAGGACGTCTGCTCCACTGCCAGGGAGGCTAGATAAATAGATATTTGCAAATAGAGATGCACCAACATAGAATCTCCAGGTCTGATACAATACCCGACAATTAAGAACTGATTATGGATGATATCAGTAGTAAACAGACTACTATACAAACAGACTATAAACAAAATATTTCAAGGTCACGTAATGTTCATGTTATATTATGGCTACCACAGCCGAGAAAATTACACCACAGACCATGACATGAGCCCTTTCCTGTGACTACACCATTTAAGAGGTATTTGCAGGTCATAATATAACATTTTTTTCACACATCCAAGCCAAGTGATATATTCGAGGGGGGCAGGGCACCCAAAAGTGATGAAAACCATACACCAAAGCTAAATTAATGGACTGTTTTTCCTGCTTGAGTGAGCTGTGCCTCACCAAAACACAGTGCTACATCATAACAGCTAGTGGACTTCTTGAGACGGATCTTCCACCACAGGTGAAGATTCTTTCCTGGGCAAATCAGGTTCCTGTAAGCCATGGACTGGAGAGGTGTTCCCTAAATCACATGTGTGTGTGAAGAAAAGTGCTATATAAGGTTCCTTATATATAAGGTTCAAGGCTGCACTAATATAAGATGTAATCTGAGATACCAGGTCTTTGAACTTTAACAATATATCATTTGTTAAACATCGTCACACTATATTCGCTTTTGTAATAAAATGCTAAAAATAAAATGATTTAAAATAATTATATTTGTATAAATCACTAATATAAAATGAGTTGTCTTGGGGTGCTTTCACACCTGGTCATGGTCCAAACCAAGGTTCGTGTGTTTGTTACTTTGTATTTAGTCCAGTTAGGTTTGTTGTCACACTGCATCTTTGCGAGCGCACCAAAGACTTTTATTATGACACGCACACGTGCTGTCATCATCGCATTTATATTTTGCTGCCGCAGTTTTTTTTTTTTTTTTGCTGACTTTTAGTTTAGTTTTGGTTACACTGTCCTGTCGTCTCCTTTCTCTCTCATCCTCTCAAAAATTAAGTTTTTTAAGCTGACTTTTCACAGTTTTGTTGGACCAAAATTAAACATTTTATTTCCTTATCGCTCCATGTGCTCATTTTTGCTGCTCTTCCACTTATTCTTCTTATCCCGCTGTTGTTAAATGTTGGACAAATGCGTCAACTTCCTGTATTTGGTCCGAAAGTCTGAACCTTCTAGAAAAGTGTTTTCACACTGCACACAAACCCGGACCATGGTTCAGTAGGTCCGGACCAAGACCACCTGTTTTGGTTGGACCAAATTTTGCTCCTTTGGTCTGGACCGTGGTTCGTGGCCCCTTTCACACCTGTTATTTTGGTGCGGACCAAACTGAAAAGTCCGAAAGTCCGGACCAAACGATGCAGGCGTGAAAGCACCCTAAGTAATCTCAAAGTTTTTTGTCTTGTGAGCATCTTCACCTTTTGCCAAATCATGGTATTCATGTTAATTCAACGTCAGTTATTTAATTTAGTCATGTAAGCCAACTTTTCACCATTTCGCTTTACTGATACTTTTAGTACATATACAGCAAGGTATACTGCAAGCACAACATATAACAATATAACCACAATACTAGTGATCAGTCCGTGCTGTGCAGTCCTACTTTAAACCTTGTATTAATTAGACTCACGATGGCTGATTATGCAGCTAATTTTAAAGCACCCTCAGGGCTTAATCATCAATGGTCACAACTGTCATTTTCAGTGCATTGAGTAAGACGTGAAATGTAAAGCTCTTTGAAACAGGAGGAATGTTGAAGACTTTAAGTGATAACTACATCAGAGTAAACATTCAGAAAGAGACGTGACTCGGCTAAACGATGCAGCTGTAACCCCAAGTTCTAAAAGAAAGTGTGAGATATGACTTTTCTTCAGCAGTTAAGAGTTCTGGCAGAGTCTTTTATTGCTGTGTTGTACTGCACGGATCGTCTGCCACTATCCACTCTGTATCCCTGTGTTATGGCCCCTGTGGGAGTAGGGCCTTGCAGACGTGGGGGAAAGAGAGTGAGATAGAGAGATACAGAGAGAGTGAGAGAGAGAGAGAGAGAGAAAGGGAGGGGTGGTAATAGGGAAAGGGGACAGCTGGCACACTCTGATGGAGGAGATGGAAAGGGGGGAAGGGGAGTTGAAGGGGGTTTTGCCTGTGCATGTGGGAGGCTTTGGGAAGCGAGACAGAGAGAGCGAGAGAGCGAGAGGGAGGAGGGGGGTGGGCTTTAGGGGTTTGTGTGTTTTTGTGGTGGAGAGAGGCCAGCAGATGGACTCCTTCTAACAATAGGCCCGAGCAGATGCAGCCACAAAGAGTGGCAGTGGCCACACAGCGGCCAGCGCCGTCCCACCATCCAACAGGAAGTTCCCTCCAGAGCACCCAGAGCCCAGCGGGATCCGGCAGAGATGGTGGAAGTCCACACAGAGGGGCATTATTTTTCCCAGAGCCAGTGAGCTATTGTGCAACAGGGCACCAAAATAAAACAAAAAAAAGAGACAAAGGGCACAGGTCGCAACTTTCTGATGCCACCACCAGAGCCCTCGTTTATTAACAAAAGCCCAACGGACGGCCAGTAAATCCCCAACTAGCTCTTAATCCCAAGCTCTGGCGGTCATCTGTCATGAGTAAACAACTAGATCAGCAGGCAGGTTCGAATTACTTCTGAGCATTAGGCACTTTCGGCATGGCTGAAGCGGTAGTCAATCTACTTAGGGATTTTTACAGTCACTCTGTTTAGATTTTTCCCCTTTTAAGATTCATTTTATTGGCAGAGACTCTGAGAATGGAGATGATATAAATAGGTGCTCACTGCAAAACAGGCCTGTTTCACTAGAGCCCGGCTTTAAACTCATGTCACAAATGTATTAAAAGGGACGGTTCTGATATTAAATTCGTACGGGGCAGTTTTTTCATATATATTTAAATACTTCCTGTGCATTCCCAAAGGCAAGACGGGACAATGGAGGACCCCCTGCCTTTGTTTCATGTGCCTGGGGCAGTGCGTTGGTGCTTCCTTTCACTGTAATGGGACGGGCCTGCAGGGGGACTCGAAAACCAGCAGCAACCATTAAATTAGAACGAGAATCAACCAAATGAGCATGGCACTGGTTACTCAAAGGCAGGCAACTGCTGATGTAAAAACTGTGAGCACCGCTGATCCAGTATGACTCAATCCCGGCATTAAACATCTGTATTAGTTTCACTTCTGACCTGTTTAAATAATGCTTAACTAAAATACTCCAAATTGGCTTAAAAACAGTATTTAACACCTATTTCAACACGTTATTCAGAAACAAAAGGCCCTCGCAATCAATAGCAGATTTGAAAGCAGCCCTGTCACCAGAGACTAAAACGTCCAGCCTGGCTGCTCTAAAACAATGAAGTCCAGGTAAGACTTCAAAAGAGCGAGTGAATTCATCCTGCGAGCACAAAGACATCGTGCGGCTGAGTTTCCAGCCCGCGCTCCGCATTCAGCGTTTAATTAAACTGGGCGCGCATGCAAACGCAGAGAAGAAATGACAGAAGCCGTGGCACATGAAAAAGTGGGCCTTGTGGCTCGCTGAGCCTTGAAGGGAGAAAGAGCGGCACGATAAGATCGACCACACAGTGCACGCTCCAATTGGATTCTCAGTCTTAATCAACTGCAAGGCCCCTCTCCAACCCTCTGTTCTGCCCTTTCTTTCTCTCCTCCTCCTCTCTCTCGCGCTATCAACAAAGAGAAGCCTACTGCAGCAGACACAGTAAAGACCAGATCTCGAGTTACTTCAGCTTTCACTTCAGCACATGAAGCACATCCAGGATAACTTCATCATTTATGGTTTAAAGGGACAGTCTGGAAAACTTCCCAGAGTACACGGCTTTCCTTATAAACAAGCTAGAGAAGTTTAGTGTCCGTTTGCTTCTTCAGTTACACAGTTTTACGTACTGCTGTCTGTGTAGCTCTTAAAAGTTTGTGACGCCTGTAGAATTTTCTATATTTCTGAATAAATTTGGTCTAAAAGGACTTCTGATGAAGTATTAGTTAATATTTATGCAGAAATTCTTCAAACTTTCAAGCATGAGGTGCCTGACGCTACTGCTTTTAGTTATAGTTTAGTTCGTTAGTTGCAGTAAAAGTTAGGGCTTGGCAATTAATCAAAAATAAACTGTAATCGACAATCAGAACCTCTAACCGATATAATCTTGCCCAAATCGATTATTTCAATTATTTACTTTTCTGAAACTCTTTTTTATTTGTTAATACTTTCCCTACTGTGTGTGTGTGTGTGTGTTCATGTACTGCCCACTTAAAAACACTACCATGTGTGTAAATAAGTGACTCCACCCCATCCAGTCTGAAACATGGAGAACTCAAACACAGAGCCACTGAGCAACTCAAGCATCTTATACTAAAGAAAAATACAGTTTAGACACATTCTGGTTTTAGTGAAGACGACACCAAACAAAAAGAACAGAATAATCACTCATCATAATCAGGTAACGATGTTCCTTTTACCGTGATACTGAACTGAGGTAATATCGCCCAGCGCTAATATGAATGTCCATTTGTACAGATTTGTCTACCCAACTGGCATATGATGACAGTGTTGACACATATTTCAGGTTTTGTTTTGTTTTTTTTGCACATTTGTGTCCATTCATAGTCCATCCTCCCCTACTCACCAGGTCTTTCCTTACTAAAATTCACAGCATATAGAAGCCTATACTTGTCACAGGCTTCTCAATTAAGGAAAAGGCAAAAAAATGTAAAAATCAATCCATCAATCAATCAAAATAAGGTTTTACCAAATTTCAATGTGAATTTCTGTCATTTCTAAAACAGAATTCCTTATTTGCTGAAAAGGTGATATTAATAAGTAATATTCTACTTTTTGCAGTGATACTTAGGGCGAGATGGTCAGTGAGCGAGTCTGTTAGCATTTGTGCCAAAACTGCATTAAAATAGAAACCAGCACTGTTAATTTCGTTAACGATAATTATGACCATTTTTTCACAACCAAAACAAGACGAGAACTAAATAAAAAACTATTTAAAAACGAAAACTATGACTAAAAGTATTAGACTTTTCGCCAATGACTAAAAACAAAACGAAAATGTTGCAGAAGGACAAAAAGGATGTATTTGTCCAGTAATTTGCAATTTAATTTTTTTAATAAACTTGCTGTATCACATCCTTACGTCAGACTTTCTCGAAGCTCGTTAAGCTGCCCTGTCTCACTGGTGAAGTTTAACAACAACAAGTGATTTATGGAGTAATTTCACTTTTTGCTGCCACAGAAAACAAAAATGGAGTGCAAAGTTTGTGGACTGAAAATAACTGGGGAAACACAACAAACCTTCTAGAGGCACTGAGTTCTCACAACCACGAGCTTTACAAAAAGGTAAGCTAACGTAGCCAATGTAGCTAGCTAGCTAGTTACTAGATGCTAACTAGCTTGCTAACGGTGATAAATATATAAGTACAGTGGTAACCCTACTTACGAGCATGGTAATTTGTGCACTACAGGCTTCCATTAATTTGTCTCTTGCTGCAGTGCAAAATGAAAGAGGCAAACTTCAGACAGCAAACATGTCTTGACTGGTTGCCTACATTTGGGGTGAGAGCTGTGTAAATGTAATTACTTTCCAAACTATTAATTCAACTAAAATGAAAAATAGCAACACACTTGCCCGTGCTGCTGCTGAAGTTACAGTAGATCATTCAGTTTTGCTTGGAAGGATGTAAAGGCTTATTGCAATGCAGCAAAACTCCAAAACATCAGAGGAAGTGAAGTCGTCTTGACTCTCCTCATGCCTTGTCTTCCTGTTATTAATGTCAGATGCTGGACTATTGCGGCGCCCTGCGCCCTCTACAGTGTGATGGCAGCTTTCAATATCAGAGCATTGAGCAGAGCCCGTCAGCAAATATTGACATAGAGGATTTGAATGTTCATTTCGTTCCCTGTGCTCCTGACTTGACTGCAGAGCAGCTGGATGTTCTCCGACTTACAGAGACATGCTGGGGAGAAAGAGCAAAGACCAGGAACAGCACCCGATTTGGGGGATCCTGCAGAAGCTTGCCAGCACTGTGTAGTGGTTATTTGTTGTTCGTAGACCAGGGTGTCGCAAGGGGAAGGAAACGAGCAGCACCTTCATGAAAATGCTTATTCTGTCATCTGTCGTCCTGTTGAAACCTGTCCTTCAGCATCCCTGCTGCTGCTGAAAAATCACAACAGAAGTACCTGCACCAATTACCTTCCCCATGGCCAGGACGTACAAATACGTTTAGGACATATTCTTGACACGCATGCATCTACGCTCTCATTCTCCAGAGATAACGGAACTACCGCCTCGTCTTAATGTACCCTTTTCATAGCTAGTGCCAAGTTAATTGGGCAAATTTTGGACTCAAAACGCCACAATATTCATCACTGAATTCTTCAGCTTGTTAATCGAACCCTTGCTTAAAGACATGAATAGGTACAGTGCTCTGTGACTGAGGCTCTGTTGTTCTCTAGAGACTCATTGCTTGGTGCCCTGTGGCTGAGCTCTCGGTTACATCGCGTTTATGCCAAGTTGCCAGGAACTAAGTGACACCCATCACACAACAGGCAGTAACTGCAAACCCACATCCATCAGCAAAACGGACCAAGGCCAGATTACAACTGGCATGTGGTTCTGTTGAAAGCCAGGCTAGCCAGAGTACGGGACAGAGGAGGGGGTCGACCTTTGCTCCTCCAGCTACCCCCCCCCCCCCAAAATGCACTCCACCATTCCCCCATTCAGCTAATTATCTCGCCTCTAACAGAAGGCCTTTAGTACAGATTAAAACACCCAGGCTCTTTTTCCGTGCCATTATTGCTCATCCGTAATCACTTCAAATTAGATCTACAAGTCAATAGCACGATTCAATATTTAATTTGCTCATAGCAGGTGGCGATTTAGTGCCAGGCATGGCCATCTCTTTCTGAGTGACAAACAGGCCTGTGAAGGACATGTTACAGCCTGCCCGGGACAAGGTGAACGGACGCTCAATACAAACCGAAGGGGACCGGCGGATGGCCAGCCGAGCGCCCATAAAGGCCATTAATTGTTGTCAGACAACAAGAACACAAGAAATCGACATGTGGAAGGGCTCACTCGTAACCAGGCCACTGAGACGGTAGTCCTGAGCACCACTGAACCAAAACCATCCTCCAGCTTCCTCGCATACAGCAGCATGCTCTAGAGAATCCTTCAACAACTTCACTTTGTGCCTTCCGATGACTCTCTCTGTTTATCCTCCTCTTTAGCTGTGCCTAATGATGCCTTTGGGAGGAAATAAAGAAAGGTGTTTCACACTTCAAATGGTCATTACACAGCTCACCAAGGGCCTCAATAATGCAACAGCAAAGGCTTCTAGCACATTTGAGACGAACCTGACGGCATTAGACACCTTTTCGGAGATTGTGTGTATGTATGTGAATATGTTAATGACTAAAAATCATATGTATGCAAGTTTCCTCACCTCAGAACAGTCCAGGCACGTCCAAATTTGCATCTGTTTATAAATGAAGCAGTAAGGCACAAGCTAATGTTGCTAACAAACACTAGAACTCAGTGGTTACCTAATTAGCCTAGATGTTGTTATTCTTGGGTGATCTTGGGCTACATCTGGGATACATGGACTTTTATTGATCCATACATTTAGAAGTTACTTTTATTAGTCCCATACTTTTATAAATATTAATTAGGGGTAATTCTTGTCTGCAATTTACCCATCTGTGATGCACAGATGCACACACATAGACACAAGGGGGTAGTTAGCACACACGTACCCAGAGTGGGCGGCAACATCCACTGTGGCACCCAGGGAGCAGCTGTGGGTTAGGTGTCTTACTCCAGGGCACTTCAGCTGTGGATGTTTAGGCAACATTTATTCACAATAGGGCTGCCATGATTAGTCACGATTATGTCGACTATTAAAATAGTCGATGACTAATTTAATAGTCGATGCGTCGTTTTTGTTTTATATTTACTTTCTTTTTCTCTCCAAACTGCTGCGTCTGCCTTTCTGTCCTTGACGCACATG
>BRDA01041950.1:2109-18439 GCA_036984385.1 Crenuchus spilurus
AATAAAAACAAGGTCCATTGCTCATTTTAAGGTTCATTGCTCATCGCATTTAAGGTTGGCATACTTGAACTAATTTACGCTACTCGTTACTTGGAATTTTACTCGTTACCTGGAACAAAAATAATCAGAGATCTCGACTCGTTACCTGGAAAACTTGTTAGTGGGGATGCTTGTAAGAAGGGGTACCACTGTATTATGTCATAACAGTGGCATGTCTGGGATGTTAGAAGATAAGATCAATTGGTTCTTGTAGTGGACGTGTTGGCTGGTGAAATGGTCAAATGGACAACCCTCCGCCAACTCATCCAAAAACATATTGGATGGAGCAGAGAACACCGCTCAGTGCTGGGGGGTTTATTCCCCTGTAGTCCACACCTGGCATTAGACATGGTGCCAACAGGTTAATGTTTGGTCCTATTCTGTTGGCAGTACATAGACAAGACAAGCTGTGTGTAGATCTGTGTCAACTCAAAGTAGTTGATTGCATTGAATAAAAGGGGTGTCCACAAACTAAGTGTATTAGTGTGCTGGTCATAATGTGTTAACACCGAGTTTTACTTTGTTTACACTTTTCCCATTTAGATACAAACTGATATGAGGTTTGATTTTTGTTCTGCTCTCACAGTGACTGTACATACGTTCACCAGGAGAACCTGTTTCATCAGGAAGTTCAGAGTTTCCTCTTTACTGTAGAGGTCTGCAGGTCAATATGAAGCTTTCACACACATACTATAACATTTAGGTCAAAACTCTGGTGCTCTAGGTCATATGTGAGAAAAGCTATAAAAAGAAAAGGGTTGATGCTGCCAGAAAACTTAGATTTTAGTTCATTATAACTAGTTTAAATGTGTAATATTTCTTATTTTCAACACTGAGACCTTAGCGTAGTTTTATAATAAGACATGTTTACATGTTTTTAAATTGAGACTTTATTCTGGAGCGTACTGACATTCTTTAAGGCATTTTTTAAAAGCGATCTGCCAACACAATGAGAATTTTACTTTAAAATTACTAAAAGTAAAAATGTTAAAATAGCCTAAAAATAGGCTTACAGTGTTCTCAGAATGAGCAATATTACACATTTAGACTAGATTTAAGATGGCTTCTCTTCTGCTGCATATAACCAAAATAATAAATTAATAAAATTGTATATTTTATAAAATATAAAATTCAGCGAAAAGACGTATATAACTTTGCAATATTTTATCCTAGAAACAAAACTAAACATACCCCGGAAACCTTACAGGGTCTACTTTTCAAATATATATAGCTTGTATCAAAAACATATATTTTTAGATTCTTGTGAGATGAGCTTATATAAGCAGAGACACGTTTGTGAGAGCGAGTCAAACAGCTGCTCATATTTTCCTGCCAAAAGACGCGCTCTGTCATTCATATGATAATGACATGGTAATTCCAGACATTCCAATGGTGGGTTCCAGCAGCCAGGAATCTGTGGAATGTGAACCTGACCTCTCACCTGATTGTTCACACCAATCTCATAAATATTCAATGTAGGGTTAGTGGCTGAGGAAAACGGAGTGTCACCTCACATTAGTTAAGCTTTAGAAATAAACCACATAAAATGTCTAAAACCTGTAATGAGCAGTGTGTAGCCAACACCTCTGTTTATTCCGTTCTGACCTCAAAAGTCTTGGCTAGAAATGTTTAGAGTTATTTTTTCACAATATATCAGCACATCTGAAAATAGGTTTTTGGAAAGTAAGTTTAGAGCAGATTTAATCAAAATATAGATGTAGTCAAACAACCAAAATATGTCTGGAGTCTAAATTTTGCTTCCTTAGTTTAGAACTGGAGCTACATTTCTGAAAAACTCAATAGTCACCTAAATGCTGAAAATACATCACCTGATCTGTTTAAACATCATCTAGATGTAAATGACAGTCTCACAGAGTAGTCAATATGGTTTAGGACTGGATTGTTCTGTTGCATCTACACTTAAGCACCAGCTGGAACCGGTGTGTATAGTATATGCTTTGATTCATACCAGGAAGCACAAGTTTCAGGGAAATACTCATTCATTTACTGAAAATTTGACTGTGAAACTGGGCTGTACACTCACTGGCCACTTCATGAGGTATACATGGCTTGAATCATTCTCAGCACTGCAGTGACACTGACGTGGTGGTGCTGCGTTAATGGGTGAGCTACCTTGCTGGTCCACCTTGTAGATAGAGATGGTAGCTCATCTGGTCCTCTAGTCCTGTCACTACTGGCTGGATGGTGCACTGTTTTCACGCCAGTACTTACACTGAGGTGTTTAAATACATCACTCTAACACATCAGTATCACTGAGAATGATCCACCTGCTCTGTGGGGGGTCCTGACCATTGAAGAACAGGGTGAACAAAGTCTACAGAGAAACTGATGGACTACAGTCTGTAACTGTAGAACTACAAAGTGCATCTGTATGCTCAGTGGAGCTAAAATGGACAAAGAGTATTACACCGAGTTCTGATCCGAGCTCAGAAGTCAAGCAGAATAAAAGTCGAGCTACATATCTGGGCCAGTGAAAGGAACATTTTGTGGACAAGACGATCCAGTTCTGTCCTGTCAAACAACATAACGCCTGCAGTTTGGTGTAGTATAACACTGGAGGCCACCACCACAGAGAAAGTCTGCATTATTGACGGCACCGGCGCGTACATATTTAATACTGTGGTTCTACTGCTTGGTTTTCTGCATTAATGCTTCACTGCAAACAAAGCATCGCCCCCGTGGAGAGGCTCTCAGCTACCTGGCCGTCACCCCCCGCCACGGACCACACTGACCTCCCGCATCCCGCTCAGACTCGATTCAACACTTCAGGTATAGATTTCAGTCTGGATACAGTCTAGATTCTCTCCGGTGCCTTCATGTGAAGCCTCGGCATCAGATCAAATTCACATCCAACACTGGCACCATTGTCCCTTAACGCATCCACTCTAATTTGGTTCCATATTACGCAGCGACAGATTTTATTACAGGACTTAAAGTGCTTACATATTATATTACCAGTGTAGTACCAGCTGGAATCGCTCCTGAATGATTGGAGCTAGAACTAATCGCCATTTACGGTCAGCTGACCGTGCTCACTGGATTCCCCAAACCAAACACTCTTCACGCACAAGTGTAAATGAACTCTGTAAAGCCTGAATGGCCAGAAAATGACTTTGAAACAGGTGGAAATTAAATAACACACTGCATATACAAGTTCTGATACATTTAGAATGTTTTGATCATAGCCAGTTGTTTAAAAAAACAAAAACATACAGAGCATATTTTTTTATAAGCCCTTATATATATATTAGTTAATTATAATTTATCATTTAATGATCACAATGGTGATGTAGAGGTAAATTGCTTATTCTTAATGATACGCAAGTTGATATATTATTTGATATATATATTTATATATACAGTGGTAACCCTACTTACGAGCATCCCTACTAACGAGTATTCCAGGTAACGAGTCGAGATCTCGGAATATTTTGGTTCCAGGTAACGAATAAAATTCCAAGTAACGAGTAGCATAAATTAGTTCAAGTTTGCCAACCGCTAGGGGCGCGGCGGTCGTAGCATCTCCTAGATGCTAGCGTAGAAGAAGAGGTCAGTCAATACCTTTGACCGCTGTCCAGTGAAAGTGCTAGTGAAAGCGACACAAAGACAGCAAAAGGTAGTGAACAAGAAAGTTAGATACATTTTACTTTTACTTTTCATATGATAAGTGTAACCATGCCATACACGTACGCCCGTCCTCCTGTCCTCCTTAGCCGCCAGCTTACACGAGCACCGTCGTCGTCTCGTTTATGTTTTAAAAACCCATATAAACTCATTATTTAGCATATTAAAGTATACTGTATACTGGCCGGCTGACACGGATTAATCAGTTTTACATGTATTCTTATGGGGAAAATGCATCCAGCTAACGAGCAAACCAGCTAACGAGCTCGGCTCCTGCACGGACTAAACTTGTAAGTAGGGTTACCACTGTATTGTTATTGGCCTCATATTCAAATTATGTCTGAAAATTCTAATTTATAATATATAATATAACTTATAATAATAAATCAGTAAATCGGTTGTTGTGATGGATCGGTTCATCTCTAATTCCGCTCTCAGCTTGGATGTAACATTTATTGATTTCTGCATTCACATTTTCCATCCTCTCCTTATGCTTTAGAATAAACACTAAACATGTAAATGAGCTCTGTTCTGATTGGCTGCCCTGTATTTCTTTGCATTCAAAAAGCAGTCCGAATCTTACTAAAGATCTCACAGGCTAGTCTTTATTGTTTAGGACACACCATTACTCTAATCAACAACTATAGCTGCACACATTTAGCTAGGCTGTTTAGGTGACTATTGACTTCTAGTGTTTGTTAGCAAGTTAGCATCACAGCAGCAGTCCTAAACTAAACAAGTAAAGTTGTCTCGGTGAGTTCGTTCTATTTTAAGTAACTGGAAATGTTATTTTTACATTACATTAATTTTAAAATTTTAATTACATCACTACTTACATTACATTTTGTATGGAATTAGATGTGCAAGGTGCGGCCCTCTGTGAATAAAAAAGTGCCCCCCTGAATTAGCACACAGCTTCTTAGCCTGAACAAAACTCTACATGGATCAAGATCCACGAAATCGAACTTGAAAACAGAGCAAGTGCAACATCTTTCGCCTCCCCAGACGACCAGTGACCGGTGTGTTTTTGACCGTCATGTCCAGCAAAACCTTCCACTGCGTGACTGAGCTGAAGCTGAGTGAGAATGATGGATGTTGATGCCTTGCTTCTTCTCATCATCCTCACTCATCACTGCAGGAATGATCTGATGTCAGATGTCATGTTGTCAAGTCTTAAGTGACCAAGCACTTCATTAAACCAGCAGTTTTACAGTGTAATCTCCAGTGGATACTGGTACTTAAATTTAGTCCTAAACCACATCCCCAAGTATGTGACACCTTCACTGACGTAGGCTTACAGGTTAAAAGAAGTTACCGTGATGTACAGCAACAGCTGACGTATTTCTGTGACTGTTAATGCTGGATGGCCAATAGAGGGCGCTAGGCCTTTTTATTTTCATTTCTTAAATAAACACCTTTAAAATAATCTATATCTACATATTTTAACCCTCTTGAGTCTGAGGGTATTTCAGACACTCTGATGTCGTCTGACATGGCCTGACTTTTTACAAATTACACACATCTAAAATTATTTTCCCAAAGTGTTACACAGGCTTATGTTCAGCACAAACTCAGCAACAACAGAGTCAAAACAGTAAGAATGTCATAACTATATTCGGACTAAATCTGCTCTACACTTAGACTTTCCAAAAAACCTGAGTTTAATTTGCGGGTGAATTTTTTTATGGTGCATCGCCTCTAGCCTTTTTGCATCGGCAAATACCCTGGTTAAATTGGGCGTTTTGTTTTACAGTATATATTCCTTATTCTAACATATTTTCCGAGGCAACGTATTTTTTTATTTTTTTATTTATTTCCGAGGCAACATAAATGCACCATCATGTCCTCAGGCAGTGACGCAAGCACGCAGACGTACACAACAAAGATGGAGGGAAACGAGAGCATTAGCATCGACGAAAACATATTTAATGCACAAATCAAATGTGTGGCAATATTTTGGGTTTTTTATGCGAGGTGGTCAACTTGACAAGACGCACGCAATCTGCAAACAACGCCGTGGGGCAATCAAATACGTTAATACTGTACTTTTGAAAACTGTTCATTTTATATGTTTCATACATTTTGTGTGAATATAGACGGAGAACATAACTGAATAATTCAACTGAATAAATGTTAATGCTCTGTCTGAATATACTGAATTGTGCTTTTTTTTAATGATATTTTGGTTTTGTTCCATTGAAAACAACCAGATCATACATCCCTCATTGTTACAGAGAGTAAAGCAGAATTGTGCTATTGAGTTAAGAAAACTGATGCGTTACAATACATCCTCCAATACAATGCGCCAATACATCCTCAAACCTCAACTTACTGTATCGAATGATCATTTATCAAACCGAATCCTCTTATAATTAAGTCATATCGTTATCAAATCATTTTTGTATCGCATTGTATCGACAAGGGGTTTCAGTGTATCGCAATTATATCGTATCGGTGGCAGTGTATCGAGATGCGTATCGAATCGACCTTAGTGGTCAAGATATACATCCTTAATTTCTAGCCAAGACTTTTGAGCTCAGAACTGAATAAACAGAGTATGCGCAGCTGTCTGACTCACTTTCAAAAACGTGTCTCTGCTTATTTAAGCTCCTTTCACAAGAATCTAAAAATATATTTCGATTGAAGATATATATATACATTTTTTATTATTTTTTTTTTTAAAGTAAACCCTTTAAGGTTTTGTTTTCTTTCTAGGATAAATTCTCGCTGTTGTGTTTTTTTAAGTGTATTTTCAAAATTTCGTTAATATGCCGCCGGTGGGAGAGCCGACTCCAGATGGTTAAGTATGCATATGCTAAACATTTAAAATAACATTTAATATAAAAATTATATTGGGGGAAATTAGTTTCCTGTTGATTTTCTCTATCTCTCCTGAGGTGACAGAAATATCACCCAGTCAGAGAAACAGCAGCAAATCACTGACCTGCTGACACAAGACATGGCATTTCAACAGAAATCAATCAGCATTTAGCACCACAGAGTCAGCCAGTGGTTTTAGCAACATCTGACATTATTAGCATGTAATACATGTCTCTGGAAATGTCTAATATTTAGTCTTAATAGTGTTTGTGCTCATATACTCATTTTATTGTGTACATTTTCTAAACCAGACTCAGTTGTTAATCTAATTATACTATTTTTAGTGATAATTTGTGACTTTTTCACAGAGCTCTGATATCCTGCAGTTTGTGTTAAATAATATTGGGATGGTTGCAGAAACTGACTGAATACGAATCAAACAGCACCACCTATAATATTTTTCGCCAACCGTCACTGTGACTATTATGTTCTACTCTTGTTTACTCCAGCAAAATTTGGACTCAAAGCGTGTCTTGACTGTACACAGTATTATCTGTATGACCTCGCTGTGTGCGGTAGGTCTTTGTAAAAGTGGTTGAATAGGAATTCTAGCCTTTGTCTAACAGTAACATTATTAAATAGATGGCACATCCAAAAATCATATGCATCTTAACCTTAGACTTAATCAAACAACCAGGACATGTGTGGAACCCAAATTTTAGATCCCGGAGATGTGAGACTAACATTCTTTACTAACACCAGAATTCAGTAGTCACCTAAAATTGCTGTACAGACACATCACCAAAACTTTGTCAAATCATATCTTAATTAAAGTCTCACTACATAACTAACTAGTTGCTATGATGTTGCTAAGTGGTTGCTAGGTTGTTACTACATGCTTGATAGACTGTTGCTATGTGGTTACAAGATTGTTGCTAAGAGGTGGTTGCTAGACTGTTGCCACATGGTTTCTAGACTGTTGCTATGTGGTTAGTAGATTGTTGCTAAGAGGTTGCTATGTGATTGCTAGACTGTTGCCACATGGTTTCTAGACTGTTGCTATGTGGTTAGTAGATTGTTGCTAAGAGGTTGCTATGTGGTTGCTAGACTGTTGCTACATGGTTTCTAAACTGTTGCTATGTGGTTAGTAGATTGTTGCTAAGAGGTTGCCACATGGTTTCTAGACTGTTGCTATGTGGTTGCTACATAGATGCTAGACTGTTGCTGTGTCTGCTAAGTGGTTGCTATATTGTCACCAAAAATAACCCAGTTATTGCTGTAAAAACATCAGCAGAACTTCTCTGAAATTGGATCCAGATCTTAATGAAGCTCAATCAGACCAGTCAGTGTGGTTTAGGTCACAGTACTGATTTCTGCAGTACCTGTAATTGAGTACCAGTGGGAACCAGAAGTTACACTGTAATTTACACAGTAAGGACATTACTCTGTAAAAACTGGTCTGAATTATGACGTGTAACCAAACTTAAACGTTTAGAAATAATCTTATAGTGAGACATTTTCAGTATGCTGGCTGGTTCAGCGCTAGTTCCTAAGTCTAAAGGAACTATGGGTGAGTCCACACTAGATTAGAACAGTGTGGTTGGTTTGGGGAGGGGGATGTTCTCGTGCCCGAGTGAGCCGCCTCCGCACTGGCCTTCAGCTGTTAGGACTCGGAGAGAGAGAATAAGACTGAGTGAGGCGAGCAGGCAGCACTGCGTGAGGGCTGAGTCATAATGAGCAGTATGCTGACGGACTGAGCCGCCCCAAAGCTCCACGATTAGCCGCTGCACTTCAGTCAAATGCACCCGTGCCACCACCCCCCCCACCCCCCCAGCAGCTCTGAGTCATCAGTGAATAACCACTCTGACTCATCGCTGGATTGGGGGGTCCGGGGGTTTTTTAGGGTCTTCAAGGACTTGCTCACTCACCTTGCATCTCGGTACAATGTGAACCAGGTTCACTAGCTTGACTCACTCAGGAGGATCATAGCAGTGGAATGAGATTGCAGGGTAGACTCTACTGGAGCTACAGCACTAATTAGGTTCTCCGTGAACTCCGTGGGCAGCTGCTGGGCATCTCCATAAAGCTTGTCAGCAGATGGAAGCATGAAGTGCTCTAAAATCTGGGCCGTGCTGGTTAAAACACAGTGGACCAACACTTCTGATGTTGTCTCTGGTTCAGGAGTGTTGATATTAGGAATGTGGCAGCTGTAGCTCAGAGATGCACAGTATTTATTTATACAGGACGTTTGGTACTGGAACTGCGAGGCTTTCGGCTTAGCTTTATTAGCATTCTCCTGCTGTGTTTATGACAACTTTACAACTCTTCAAACACCCACTCCACCGTTTGTAAGGCCAGACAGAGCATCCCGTCCTGCAGAGGTCAGGCCGTGTGGTGTTCAGGTAGGTGAAGCGTCGGTCTCGTTTACAGATCAGCCGTGATGCTGCGTCTCGCTGCGTTCTGACTCTGCAGCTTTTTCCATGATGATCTGTCTGAAGCAAACAGTAGAGCAGGCAGCTGGTGGATTATATAACACTATCTCCAGCTTAGAGCTGCTCCAGCCTCCCTCAGATGCCTCGGAGGAAGACGTGTTCACTCTTTTGTAGTGGTGAAGCGAAGGTGCAGACCTGACCTGTCGCTAGTGTGATCTGGACCAGAACTCGGATTTCTTTTTTCCTTTATGCTAAATGTGATGTGAGCTAAAGACAAATAATTCAGTCTGTGGGCTTTATAAACACTTGCTGGTGTATATTCTCTGTCCACTTTATCAGAAACCTCTCTCTTTTAGCTCCACCCACTGTCCACTTTATCAGAAACCTCTCTTTTAGCTCCACCCTCTGTCCACTTTATCAGAAACCTCTCTCTTTTAGCTCCACCCTCTGTCCACTTTATCAGAAACCTCTCTCTTTTAGCTCCACCCTCTGTCCACTTTATCAGAAACCTCTCTCTTTTAGCTCTACCCTGTGTCCACTTTATCAGAAACCTCTCTTTTAGCTCCACCCTGTGTCCACTTTATTAGAAACCTCTCTCTTTTAGCTCCACCCTGTGTCCACTTTATCAGAAACCTCTCTCTTTTAGCTCCACCCACTGTCCACTTTATCAGAAACCTCTCTTTTAGCTCCACCCACTGTCCACTTTATTAGAAACCTCTTTTTTAGCTCCACCCACTGTCCACTTTATCAGAAACCTCTCTCTTTTAGCTCCACCCTGTGTCCACTTTATCAGAAACCTCTCTCTTTTAGCTCCACCCTGTGTCCACTTTATCAGAAACCTCTCTCTTTTAGCTCCACCCACTGTCCACTTTATTAGAAACCTCTCTCTTTTAGCTCCACCCACTGTCCACTTTATCAGAAACCTCTCTCTTTTAGCTCCACTCACTGTCCACTTTATCAGAAACCTCTCTTTTAGCTCCACTCACTGTCCACTTTATCAGAAACCTCTCTGCTATCTCCACCCACTGTCCACTTTATCAGAAACCTCTCTCTTTTAGCTCCACCCACTGTCCACTTTATCAGAAACCTCTCTCTTTTAGCTCCACCCACTGTCCACTTTATCAGAAACCTCTCTTTTAGCTCCACCCTGTGTCCACTTTATTAGAAACCTCTCTCTGTTAGCTCCACCCACTGTCCACTTTATCAGAAACCTCTCTTTTAGCTCCACTCACTGTCCACTTTATCAGAAACCTCACTCTTTTAGCTCCACTCACTGTCCACTTTATCAGAAACCTTTTTTAGCTCCACCCTCTGTCCACTTTATCAGAAACCTCTCTGCTATCTCCACCCACTGTCCACTTTATCAGAAACCTCTCTCTTTTAGCTCCACCCACTGTCCACTTTATCAGAAACCCATCTCTTGTAGCTTCATTCACTGTCCACTTTATCATTAACTCCTTACTTGTAGCTGCACCCAATGATTTTGACTTTTTTTTTTTTTAAACCCTGGCTTGTAGCTCCACCCATTGTCCACTTTATCAGAAACCCATTTGTTTAGCTCTTGCTGGTGTAGTTCGACTGTATTTGTGTTGTTCTATGCTTGGTGTCCTTCATTAATGGTCCTTGTCTGGATATTTTTGGCTGGTGGTCACTCTCAGTCCACTCTTGCATCAGCACCAAACACACCATGTTACTGTCACTGGTGTCCTGCGAGTGGTGCATCACACTACAGCGATCCTGTGGTCAGAAACTGAGCAGTGCTGAGCAGAGGTTGATAAATGAAGACCTGTATGGTAGATGACATCAGCAGTGATGTGGGACTTCCCAGCCAATCAGCTTCTCTCTTTTTCTCCAGAAGGGAAGCTCAGCAGTGGTGTGATGTGTTCATAACTGTGTGGGTGTGTAAATGAAGAAATTCACCCCTCACTCATAACCTCACTCGCTGATGTCATCGTACAAATACAGAATAATAACTGAGATTATTTTAAAGGAGAAGTCCACCAATATTTTAATATTTCTACATCATTAGATGCTTAGTCATTCAGAGATGGTTCACAGTGGCTTTGATGGTAACCAGATGCCTGTCTCTAAAAGCCCCCTCATAGAAAGTTATTGCATCACATGGTTATGGATACACTGTCTGATGTCTGAAGACATTGTTTTTAAAGTGGTTTTGAGAAGAATTCCCTCAAATTCATTCATGGTGGAGGGATGCATAAGGCAAAATAGTCCCCAAACAAAGCATATTTTTCAGGTGTTTCACTGTTTTACCACCATGACCATTACATATAAAGACTCAAAAGATACATGTAAGATCACACAAAATATGGTCACTGTCAGAACAAACGTTTGTATCTCTAAAATGTTAACTTTACAGGAGGAAAAATTTAATTTATATAAAATAAAAATTAATAAAATAAAATTAATTTAGTTAAATTAAAGCTGTTGGATACAATGTTGTAACACTTTCTGTACTAGCTCACTGTCTCCATAATAACTGCTGTGCAGATTTGAATGTGTTGTGTTCATGTATCACTGCAATGCAACAAAAATTCACATTCATTTATGACTGCAGTGCAACAAAAAATGTCATGTTCATTTATGACTACAGTGCAACAAAAAGTGTTGCATTCATTTATGACTGCAGTGCAACAAAAAATGTCACGTTCATTTATGACTGCAGTGCAACAAAAAATATAACGTTAATTGTTTATTTATGACTACAGTGCAACAAAAAGTGTTGCATTCATTTATGACTGCAGTGCAACAAAAAATATAACGTTAATTGTTTATTTATGACTGCAGTGCAACAAAAAGTGTCACGTTCATTTATGACTGCAGTGCAACAAAAAATGTCACGTTCATTTATGACTGCAGTGCAACAAAAAGTGTTACGTTCATTTATGACTGCAGTGCAACAAAAAATATCACGTTAATTGTTCATTTATGACTGCAGTGCAACAAAAAGTGTTACGTTCATTTATGACTGCAGTGCAACAAAAAATGTCACGTTAATTGTTCATTTATGACTGCAGTGCAACAAAAACTGTTACGGTCATTTATGACTGCAGTGCAACAAAAATAGCCGCCCCAATGATTTGCATGAAAGAAGAGCAGCGTGCCATGATTTTTTTCTGGTCTGAGAGTGTAAGGTGCCAAAATTGGAGACTATGTGCACAGTCTGTGGAAAGAGTTTTGTTTTGAAGACGTGTATGAAGAAGTTCAAGGAAGGTCGCATCAGCATTAGCCAGTTAAACATCTCCAGGTTCTCAGTCTGCAGTAGTCTATTAATTAATAAAACATTGCTGAGTGTTGTACTCGGTGAAAGCACCTCAATAATTCATTAGATGAGAAAAATGAGCCATCATATTTGGCAGGTTGGTTTTGGTGGATATGTACTGTACATAACTGTAAGTACATGATGAGGTGGCTCAGTGCATGCATTTCACAAATTAACATTTCTCCATTAATGGGCACATATTCTACACTTTTCTCTCTGAGTACAGTTATATTTTTTACATGACCAGCTTTTACAATAAAGACGTGCTGTATGTTATTATACCTCATTACACTGTGACATCAGAGAGAATGGGTGGGGTTAAAATGCTTTAGTGAATGGGTGAAGCTAAACTGCTGAAGGGTGAATGGGTGGAGCTATTCCTCTATAAGATATAGGCGGAGCTAAATTTCAGTGGGCTGAATGGGTGGGGCTAAACTGCTCAAGGTTGAATTTGC
Organism: Crenuchus spilurus; assembly: GCA_036984385.1. Classification (NCBI taxonomy): domain Eukaryota; kingdom Metazoa; phylum Chordata; class Actinopteri; order Characiformes; family Crenuchidae; genus Crenuchus; species Crenuchus spilurus. Next base: position 14,781 of record BRDA01041950.1, read on the forward strand.
AGGACTATAATGGTGTAGGTTGAATGGGTGGCACTAACCTGATGTAAGCTAAATGGGTGGAGCCAAACAGCCTTAGGCTGAATGGGTGGGGCTAAACTGCTGTAGGCTGAATGAATGGAGGTACACTGCCATAGGTTTAATGGGAGGGGCTATGCTGTTGTAGACTGAATGGGTGGGGCAAAACTGCTTAGTTCTAAATGACATACTCAGTGGGGATTCCCTTTTGTAAAAGTAGAGTGTTTGAAGTGTGTCCGAGCGCAGGGCCGTAGTGAGTGTGTGGGTGTGCTGGGTAATTATAAGTGTGTTTAGAATCACAAACAGAATGACTGTGTGGATCATATGAACATTATAGAACATTATAGAGCACTTTATAAATAAACAATAGAGGTCATATCACCCCCTACACTTCCTGTAGAGTATTACAGTCTGTCAGAATGACTGTGTGGATCATATGAACATTATAGAACATTATAGAGTGCTTTTCTGTAAAGGACACATCATTCAACTAATTATTTCAGCTCTAAAAGCACCAGGGAACCAATTCACATTTGTATTGCAGTACAACATTTGCACTCCTTTGCGTAATGGGCCGTCTGTGGGGCCACAAGGGCCGTGATCTTTATTCCCGCTCTCTGATTAATTTGCAGAGGCTGAAGGCCCAAAGCTGACGGTGGAGACAGTGCCACTGGTGGCTTTCTCTGAAGCTGCACAGCGGTGCCAGGCCTAATCTGGGTATTAGGGCCCTAATCCTGCTGTGCAAGACGCATGGAGAATGGGGGACCATTTGTTTAACGAAGGTTTTGTTCCTAGAAAAGGACCCGTTAGAAATCAGAAGATTGTCAGCTGTGTGCTCATTTCACAATCATCATCTGTTTACATTAGACAGACGTAGATGTACTATGTTGGTACTGTTTGAGTAGTAATGTCAGTATGTTAAATGCAGAAGGAAATTATTTTCAGTTAAAATCTATAAAAATGTGTAATTTAACCAGATGGGGCAAATGTTTTTGTATAAGGTCGTAAATTGATTGTAACCACACAAAACAACAATGTTTTGTATATGTTGAGTATATGCAGCCTTCAAGGTGTTTCACAACATTTAATGATCCATTCATTTGAAAGGCTGTTATCCCACTTATACTCCCATCGCCACATATGTAGGCCTTTTGGAGCAGCAATCAAAATAACAGAAAATCATTCATCTTTTTTAGTCTGTTATTGGTTGTTGAAGTCAAAACAGAGACCGGGAAACATCGAGTCCAAGTCAAAACTTTTAGTGGTCACGTTCAACTCAAGACTTTTAGTAATTGAGTCCAACTAAGGACTGTTAGCAGTTGAGTCTGGGTCAAGATTGAGACCAGGACTCATTGAGTCTGAATAAACTTGGAGTGCGAGTCGAGACGTTTGGAGTGCGAGTCGAGACGTTTGGCGTCGGAGTGCGGGTCGAGACGTTTGGCGTCGGGGTGCGGGTCGAGACGTTTGGCGTCGGGGTGCGGGTCGAGACGTTTGGCGTCGGAGTGCGGGTCGAGACGTTTGGCGTCGGAGTGCGGGTCGAGACGTTTGGCGTCGGAGTGCGGGTCGAGACGTTTGCCGTCGGAGTGCGGGTCGAGACGTTTGCCGTCGGAGTGCGGGTCGAGACGTTTGCCGTCGGAGTGCGGGTCGAGACGTTTGCCGTCGGAGTGCGGGTCGAGACGTTTGGCGTGGAAGTCGAGACGTTTGGCGTGCGAGTCGAGACGTTTGGCGTGCGAGTCGAGACGTTTGGCGTGCGAGTCGAGACGTGTGGCGTGCGAGTCGAGACGTGTGGCGTGCGAGTGCGAGTCCGAGTCGAGACTTTAAAGTGAGCAGGCAAAAATGCACACTTGCAATCTTAAAATGAGTCTATTAAAAATAAAATGTGTTGATTGCACTTAAGGAGAAGAGGAATAACTTTTCATCCTGTTAGCCAATCAGAGTGCAGATGTGATTTAGGCCTGTATAGAAAGTACTGACTGATTCTGTTTGATTCTGTGTGATATTCAATAATGATAGAATAAATGTTGAGTTTCTAATTAAGGATAATTCAGACAGACGCTGAACTCAAATGGTCTCAACAGTTTCTGCGTCTGTCACCCTGACACTGAGACTAGACCAGACCCAATGAGCTGGTTGATTTTTTTGATGTTTTCAGTGCTGATGTTAATGTTATGATCATGTATTTTAGAGAACAGCAGCAACATTACATTATTTATACTGATTTTAGGCTGGACTGGGAATAAAATTGGACCCTGTAAGTGAGAGTGAGCACTTTGAGAGCCGCTGACCAATCCAGAGGGCTTAATGTAGCATCAGTGTTACTACAGAGACAACCTTGGGACTGGAACCGATTGGCTTTGGCACAGTCGAGAGCAAGCGGGTGTGTTCCAGTATGTGAGTCACTTCCTCAGCCAGTCATGGAAGAGCTCTTACAAGTGCTCTTAATTGCACTAGTCTCCAGTGAGACTTATTGTGAGCGCAGGTCCACCTGGAAGGATGTTCTGCTGTGTATAGAACTGAACAGATATTGACTGTCACAGTATTCAGTATACACATTTTAAAAAGGCTGACATACTAATGTTTCAGGTGATAACAGAATGGCACAGAGTTTAGACAGTGGCTAACTAGTCTAGTCCAAAGATACTGAACCTAAAACCAAACGTCCCCTTTGGGAAACCAAATGCCAGTCCAGTGGGGTGTCAGGAGATGATTGTATACACACTGTTAAAATCAAAACCACAGGGATGCTATGAGCAGGAATTTATACTTGGTAACATTTTACCCCCCTGTGAACTTTGAAAGGGACATGTCCCATCTGTCCCCCCAAACCTACACCTATGTATACAATTTTGACCACTTTTCGATTTCTCAAAAAATCCTTGTAAGAGGAGTTTAAATAAGCAGAGACACATTTGTGAGAGTGATTCAGACAGCTGCACATTTTTCCCGCCAAAGTCTGTCAATCATATGATAATGACATTATAATTCTGGACATTCCATTGGTGGAATAACAGCTGTCACACATCAGACAGTCGTGGCCTAAATGATGGAGAATTGATCTGAAAATAAATAAAAGCATACTCACCCAAATGGATCATATTTAGGAGAAATAAACTCCCTGGACAACACATTTCTCACCTTGTGTCACAATTCAGATATGAATGATTGGCTGAAAGGAGTGATTGTGTTTGGGGACCAAATGTCAGAGTGTGAAGGAAGTAGCTGAATTTCAGGTGTATGGAAGTGTACAGTCATACAGGTCCCACCAGCAGTGCTAACAATGCCAGTCTACAGGACCACCTGCTCAGAGGGCATGAAGCTCACATGCCATATCAGAGTATCTGACTTCACTGCTGCACTACTCTCAGTGTTATTAGGGTGGTGTAAATGAGGTGATTGACTGAACTCCACCTGTACTGAGCTCACTGATGCCTTCCTGTGTTTAATAAGCTGGACTTATATAAGGTCTGTAGGTCTGACAGGACTGTGCTTCAATGTCACTTTAGCCCACATTACTGTCCTCCTTGGCCCAACTAGGTCATCCTCTCTCAAATAAGACACACTTCTGGCACACGCTTAATCCACCCATCTTTCACCTTATTTACCCTTCTCTCTCTCTCTCTCTCTCTCTCTCTCTCTGTCTCTCT
>BRDA01041977.1:0-13416 GCA_036984385.1 Crenuchus spilurus
TGCTCAATTTCCTTTTTCCAGCCACTTATCGCTACTTGTCCCAACTTTTTTGGGATTTGTTGACACTGTGAAATTTTGAATCAACATATTTCTCCACATCTCCACATCATTGCATTCAGTTTTTATTCACAATTTGTTTAGTGTCCCAACTTTTTTGGAATCCGGTTTGTACATACAAAGTGTCCTGTTTCCTTATTTACCCAAACAACCATGAATAACTTCAATACTAATGAATATAAACCCCAGTCTGTGTGAAAAAGACTCACGTTTGATTACAGTGCAGGTAGACGGGTGTTAACGTCTGATGACTAATATCTGTGGATGTAGGAGTGGAGGCCGGCGCCCATCCAGTCTCCTCATTAAAGCCCTCAGTTATCCTCATATACATAGCACAGGACAAGATTATTTCACCCTGAGAATTTTGCAACAATCAATGCACAATATATCAGTGCACAGTACAGGAGGAAGTGTTCATGGTGTGAACATACTGGATCACAAACTCCGTTCAGAAGACACAATGGAAAAAGTCTCCATGCCATCTGATCAAGAGAAAAGAACTGCATACTGGACGTTTTCAGCACATTTAACATCAGTCTTTTCACACAGACTGAGGTGTATTTAATCCAAATGACATCAGCGCCTTCAGCACTGCACACTTCCCCTTAGCTGATATATAGATGATTTCATGAGCGAGCTTTTATGAACAGCCTGCCCACAATGTTCTGAGGACCTATAAAGCTTTAAGATTAGGTGTGTGAGATGTGAGGACTCACTCTGCTCAGGTGATGAATGTGGAGATGATTTCCAGTCATTAAACACCTCTAACTCACTTCTGAGATGAGAAAGTGAATATGCAGCAGAAAGTCTCCTCGTTCAGAGATGGAGGGATGAAACAAGCAGGGAAAATGAGAAAAGGAATAGTGGATGAAGGGTAGTTTTAGTTTTAGCTGTCCTAACCTGCTCAGGTGTTGTAGTGTGCAGATTGTACTCAATAAATCAATTAAAATGTATTTATATAGCTATTTTTATAATGAATGTTGTCACAAAACATCTTTACAATTAGAATTACGATTTGAAACAAAATCCAAAACCCGATGCGAGCAAGCCAAAGGTAACAGTGACAAGGGAAAACTCCTTCAAGGCGAGAGAAGAAACCTTTTATTATTACTATTATTATTATTAATGTTACACTTGTATAGCACCTTTCGTGATACCCAAAGATGCTTTACAATTGCCACATTCCATTTACACACACGTGTACATGTTCACCTGAAGGACTGCATCGAGCACTAGGGGGATCCCCCAAGACAATCATATCTGGGCATACATACATACATACATGCATACACACACCCACCAGGGTAATTTTACAGTAGCCAATTCACCTGATCTCCATGTTTTTGGACTGTGGGAGGAAACCGGAGTCCCCGGAAGAAACCCACGCAGACATGGGGAGAACATGGAAACTCCGTACAGATGTGGACTTGAACCCAAAACCTCAGCGCCGAGAGGCGAACGTGCTAACCACTAAGCCACCGCGCCACCACCTTGAGAGGAACCAAGACTCACAAAGGGGATCCATCCTTCTCTAATCGAACTACTGATAGAATCTTTGCATCCATCTGGGGTCAAATTAAAAGTGCATCATCCTGGAAGCATCAGTCTGATTGTTGTTAGCTCCTAGCTAAGGAGTCAATTTCTGCTTCAGTGTAACTGATGGTGTTGTGTAATGCTGAGTCTTCGATATACTGGCATTAAAGGTATGTTTTAATAGATCAAACATAAATATAATTCCCTTGAAGACATGAGTAACGTAAGTAAAAAGTACGTTTTTTCTGATGTCAGTGACTGAGAATTTTAGCTAATTCTCTACATTATTTAGTTATAGGAAAAAATAATCACATTACTACAATGCTTTACTTTGTACTTTGTACTAATTTACGGAAAATACAAAAACAACACACTATGAAGTCGAATATTCCTCATTTTTCACATGTAATTACAACTTTCAGGGACGTGTTTATGTGCCATCCCTAAGCTGGGGAAAGCATAAGCTTTGACTCTCCATCATAGTGAAGGTGTGGACAGTTTTAAAGTCAATGGAAAGTCGTTATTGTAAACAAAAGGTATTTTCTGAAGCTCACTCTTGACGGTATTTATCACTCCAGCAGCACATTAAAGCAGCATAAGCTCAACACAAATTCCCAGTTTAGTCTTCAGCAGGCTATCTTAGCCCAATGCCTGATGAGACATGGACGTGTGGGCTTTAATGAAGCACTTTGAGGAGGCGGGATAAAACTCTGCATCCTCCAGGCTCTCCCCCTCTCTGCCCACAGAAGTGCTGAGTCACAGCAAAACAAATACTAAAGTCCAGCCCAACGCATCACCCAGGAGCGCCATAAATGAGAACACTTTAGCACAGATTCACCTTAAGAAAGAGAACAGGGAGTGTTCTGCCAAAAACAATGGCTGTAAGGATTAACCATACTTCATAAGTAAGAACAGATTGGACAGGAGCATCGTTATGACATAGTCCTTCTGAGCATTATCGGGAAGATATAATAAAACTCCTAAATGGGCCATAAAACCCACTCAGAAGTTTTGAAAAAGTGACAAACTTATCTAAATGTATCATCTCTTTGCACTGAGGAAGAAGAAGCTGCTCAGCTTTGAGAACATTGCTAGCGTTATTGTATATTGAATCTTTGGGGAAGACCAATAAAAATAACGATACTGGATATCAGTCTCATCAGAACTGTTGTGGAGTATGAAGTCCGTCTGTTTTATGTGGGCTCTGAGAGCACAGCTGAATCAAACTTCAGCTAAAATAGCCATAAAGTTTTCCGCTCCCAGCTCTCCAGAGCTCTAATGAGATGGTATTGAGTCCTCAAAGCAGGAGCGCTTTATGGATAATCAATGAGCTTTCAAATGGAAGAAAAATGCTTTGGAAATGAATACAGAAGAGCTGTGAGTGCTGACAACTCCAGCTCCTACCTAGGAACTCCGCACTGCACCTTTCCAATACACAGCTTTGGAAATCGGCTGCCGTACAACTAAATGCACTTATGTGGCATTAATAACTACAGTGGTAACCCTACTTACGAGTTTAATCCGTGCAGGAGCCGAGCTCGTTAGCTGGTTTGCTCGTTAGCTGGATGCATTTTCCCCATAAGAATACATGTAAAACTGATTAATCTGTGTCAGCCGGCCAATATACAGTATACTTTAATATACTTAGTAATGTGTTTATATGGGTTTTTAAAACATAAACAAGCCGACGATGGTGCTCGTGTAGGCTGGCGGCTAAGGAGGACAGGAGGACGGGCGTACGTGTATGGCATGGTTACACTTATCATATGAAAAGTAAAAGTAAAATGTATCTAACTTTCTTGTTCACTACCTTTTGCTTTCTTTGCGTCGCTTTCACTAGCACTTTCACTGGACAGCAGTCAAAGGTATTGACTGACCTCTTCTTCTACGCTAGCATCTAGGGGATGCTACGACCGCCGCGCCCCTAGCGGTTGGCATACTTGAACTAATTTAGGCTACTCGTTACTTGGAATTTTATTCGTTACCTGGAACAAAAATATTCCGAGATCTCGACTGGTTACCTGGAATACTCGTTAGAGGGATGCTTGTAAGTAGGGGTACCACTGTACTGTTATAAATGTGTAATATATACAAATGTACTGTAATGCAAAGTGTAATAGATACAATGTGTAATAACACATTTATAAGTGTTACTACAGCACAAACCACAACCAGCGCATGACCGGCCATCACTTTGTTATTATACTATTACAGACTGTAGTCCATCTGTTTCTCTGTATACTTGATTAGCCTCCTTTCACCCTGTTCTTCAATGATGAGGACCCAAACAGAGCAGCTATTATTTGTGGTGGATCATTATCGGCACTGCAGTGACACTGACGTGGTGGTGGTGTGTTAGTGTATCTTGTACTGCTACGAGAGCTGCTGATGTTTTTAAACACTTCAGTGTCAGTGCTGAGCTGAGAATAGTGCATCAACCTGCTAACAGTCTGTCAGCAGTGTCCTGTAGCCAAGGACGAGAGGATCAACACAAACCGATGAGCGCTTGTCTCTGACTTTACGTCTAAAGTACAGTAGGTATGTCTAACAGAGTGGGCAGTGAATGGACACCGTGTATACAAACTCCAGTAGCTCTGATGTGCCTGATTGTCAACACACACTAACACACCACCACCACATCTTTGTCACTGCAGTACTGAGAAAGATCTATCACCTAAATAATAGCTGCTCTGTGGGGGGTCCTGATCATGGAAGAACAGGTAAAAGGAGGCTAACAGTACACAGAGAAATGGATGGACTACGCAGGGGTAGGCAACTCCAGTCCTGGAGTGCCGGTTTCCTGCACACTTTGGTGATCTACCGGATCAAACACACCTGATTCAACTCAGCAGGCAATTAGCATGTTTAATTGTAGTGTCAGAGCAGTGACATCACCAAACTGTGCTGGACACCGGCACGCCAGGACTGGAGTTGCCTACCCCTGGACTACAGTCTGTAATTATAGAACTACAAAGTGCACCTGTATGCTCAGTGGAGCTGATAAAATGATGTTCACACACAGAAATATAAACCTGTACATACACACACACACAGTTGTAATATTAGATATTAAATGCATCATAAGAACACATTATTATGACCCAGTGATATCAAAAACAATCAAAAAGCAAATTCAGCAAAGTGGCCCTCACACACTGCAGATCTCTCTCTCTCTCTCTCTCTCTCTCTCTCTCTCTCTCTCTCTCTCTCTCTCTCTCTTTCTCTCTCTCTCTCTCTCTCTCTCATGCTTATGGAAAGCAGCATTTATCTCACTTTGATCTCTCCTATTAGGTCTGAGGTAAGTGATGTGTGAGAGCTGATGCCTTTTGGCCTCCAGCAGGTCTGACTCAACTCTCTCTCTCCAGCACCTACACATGCTTTCTGTATAAAACACCTGCAGCCACTTTTCCTGTATTTTAACTCGGCATCACTCACTTCCACCTTCTGAAGTCTTCTGCTGAAGTACGAGTGCTCTTACTGTCCTGACTGATGTGCTCCGTCATGTGGCATCTGTGACATCTCAGGCCAAGTTCCTTCCAAACCAGTGATGGTCATAAAAGTCTGATATGACTGCGTACTTCATTCTTAACATTATTACTATGACTTATATATACTTAAAAATACTGTATATATAAGTGTATACAAGTATATAATGTATATACTGAACTGTTCAGTAATCTGTAGTACATCTTTTAACGTTCTGCTCAACCATTTTTAGAGCTCATTTGACTCGATATATCTTATTGTAGAAGGAGTTTAACTTAACACAGTCTGATTGTGCCATCTCTACCAATCGGTAGAGGTATGGTAGGCTAAAAATCATCCACTAGAGGTCACTAGAAATGCAACATTTTCTCATTTGATTGTAAACCATCAATGCTTCATAAACATACCACAAGGAATAAACTGGATCAAATGCTGGAAAAAAAAGAAAATATTGCTAATTAGAAACGTCTTCAATTTCTGACCTCCATGTGTTTGGACCCGTGCGAGGAAACCCATGCAGACATGTGGAGAACAGGGAGACCCAGGTGAACATGCTAACCACAAAGCCACCATGCTGCCCATGTTCATAAACATAAGAGCATTGACGTTAGACAATCCAGAACATCCAGGAACTTGAAAAACAACTGTTCCTCTACAGCCAGGCAGGGTTCTTCTTTTCTTCCTCCATCCTTCACTGCCCAACATCAAAACAGACGAAAGCAGTGAAGCTTCGGAGAGAGACTCTTTGGAATCCACTGCCCACTCATATCCAAGTCCAGCTCTGTGAGAAGCTGCTGGCACCTTGGCCTACTGCTCCAGATCAATCCCTCAAGCCTGCCATGTCTCGCCATGGCATGCTTACAAAGCACTTAGAGAAAGCAGAGCCAAAGCAAAAGTGCTGTGGGCCCAAAACAGCACAAGGGTCAGTCAACTGAGCAGTATGGAGGACAATATGGAGGTCATCCTTTCCATCAGCAGCATCAATGAGAATGCTACATAATTATAATAAATGATGTAATTACAAGTGCTAACACTTTATAATATAATGTTCTAGATAGTAACCAGGTAGAACATTATCTGTATTTATTAAGACAACAATAATTGGCAAAATATTACAGAATTTTTTGGAGTAACACACAATAGTCAACTAAATTCACATATTGCATACATGCAGTATGCAGCCTTAAACTCACTTTCATCTCTATTATCAAATCTAATGTAAGTGCTGTGTGTGAGCTGAAGCCTTGTGGCCTCCAGGAGGTCTGACTCAACACTCTCTCGCTCTCTCCATCACCTACACTTAGTCACTTTCTCGATGGAAAACACCTGCAGCCTTTTTTTCCTTCATGTTAACCCGGTTTCACTCACTTCCACCTTCTGAAATCTGATGAAGTACAAGTGCTGCTACTGTATACTGTACTAAAGAATAGGTCACCCAAAAATGATATTAATTTTTTTTCCTGTTGCTAAGACATGTTTGGAGTGCTTTTGTAGAACTAGCACTACGAGGCTACATTGTTTTTTTTAACCCAATTTCCCCCCCAATGTATATAGCCAACTGACCCGCCCATTCTTTGACTCTCCCCATCACTTGTAATGTCTATGACACTAGGAGGATGCAGACTCACACAGGCCTCCTCCGATGCATGTCAAGTCAGACTCCGCCTCTTTTCTAACTGCTGCTGATACATCGACAGCCGACATTATTTAGTAATGCTGGGGAAAGAGTGCCATCTTACCCGCCCAGAGAGCACGGACAGTTTTTGCTCTCTCAGGCCCTGGCTGCCAATGGCAAGCAGCATTACTTTGGAACCTGCGATCCTCAGATTAGTGACAGCGCCTTAGCCTCAGCCTCCGAGTGGCTCAGCGGACTATGTTGCTAACAAACACTATGACTCAATAGTCATTTTTGTTAAAATATGTAGCCAATACTTCAAAACGGTGTAATGTACAATTAACTTTCAATGTGTGACATAACTATTATTCATAGTTATTAATATTTAGTGATATATTATTTATACATCATATATAAAGGACACATTGACCCCCCCCCCCCTCCTCGGAGAAGCAAGAGTGATCACAAAAGTTTCGTAAATGTTCAAAAAATGTTTGTTGGATGGTTATTGCATTCACTTATTCTGAAGCTGTAAAGTGCATGCCGGAAGCAACCACCAGAGGGCAGCCGTCACGGATAAATAGGCTTGGTGCGCACGCCAGTGTTGCCAAGTCCGTTAATTATAAGCAAGTTTGGGCTTGTTTTTTCTAAAGTCGCTTGCAAATCTCGTGAGTTGCAGGTTCTGTTTTTTGGGCTTGTTTTTGAACGTGAAATTGCTTATTTGGGCTTGACTTTCTTTCCGCGTGAAACTCTTTGATTATCTCCCAAACTCCCCATAATAAAGCAAAAGACGAGTGGTAGGTAGTTTGTCCCTTCCAAGCCCCCGTTTCCTGTTTGTCGCTCTCGCCCAAGTTGACCAGTCACACACCCAAACAAACGCACAGCAGGCAGCCAGGCAGAGCTCAGAGTGAGGAGAGACAGCATAAGAATGAGATCGAGTAAGTGGGGAAAATATGAAAAAATATATAATAAAGAGTGGGAAAAAGAGCGCACTGAAAGAATGGCTCCGACCTCAGATAGGAGATCCAAAATGCACTTTTCTTTTGATCAGAGCTTAAAAGATTTTAAGTTATTCAAAGAATTTAAGTTTCTCAAATAATTTATTAAATAATTTAAGTTATTCAAAATTTTTATATTAAAAGTGTTTAGTATAATTTGGTGTTATTTATATATAATGTCATAATAAATATTTACCTTTATGCTGTTTAAAAGCGGCCTCGGTTTTACAGAATGTGATGGGTTGCCAGTTGGGCTTATTTTGGGCTTGTTTTCATAGAGCTTGTTGCTTGTTTCTATCGCGAGATCTGGCAACACTGGCGCGCGCTCGTTTTCAGTGTCATTAAAGAAGAGACACGAAAGACCTACGCAACTAGTCACCTCGTGCCTGTTTTCTCCTGTAAAACAGGTCAGTTAAAGTTATCAGAACTCTGAAAGCCATAACCAGATGATTAAAACAAATCGTAAGAGGTATTTTTGTGGTGTTATATCACCGAATTGATATAGAGAAGTAGAGAATTTGACTAAGTGAAAAGTAAGCTAACGGCTGCCATAGAAACTAATAGAAAGTAGCTACTCGCTAACCGGCGTGAACTAATTCTACATTTGAGCATTAAATGGTTCTAGAAAATATTCAGTCAGTTATTTTATACATTTATAAACGTAGTTTTAACAATGTAAAGCAGGAATTAATTTAAACACTTTTTCTTATTAATTAATTAAAATTAATTTTTAATTTTCTTATCTCTTGCGCTGAATTTCATGTTTAAGTACATTGTTGTGTTTAGCTGATTTAATGATAGTAATATAAAATGTTTTTTTCCTATATATAAGCGAACATAAGTATAGGTTAAAAGTGTTTACTGAAGGGTTGTTAGAATCAGTGACTGTAGAGAAGGTTGTTGAAGCCAGACAAGTCAATTGTAATAGGATAAGTAAAGTTTATTTACAAGCAAACTGTACAAATAATTACAGATATTTACATTGACTGAATGTATTTGTATACTGATATCAGAGCAGTGTCATTAAAGAAGAGACACGAAAGACCTACACCAACTACTCACATCGTGTCTGTTTTCTCCTGTAAAACAGGAGTATATCTGTTAGAGCGTCACCATCAGGCTTGTAAACAGATTAAATATGTACAATATGTGTATATAATATATTAAATAATGCTGCATGTTTAGAGTTACCTAAATACATTGTATTGCATACATTAGCCTTCTCTGAGTTACACTGAACACTTTTCCATCAGAAATTGCTGAAGCTGGTTACCATGAACCACTGAGCCTCTTAATAACTCCAAATGATTCCATATTTGGATGTGGGTTCCCTAATCTGGAACCAGCAGTAAGATATTTAAGTGGCAGTCATGGTCTAAAGGTTAGAGAAGCAGGCTCACCAGTTCAATCCTCAGAACAGTAGGACATGGCTGAAGTGCCCTTAAGGAAGGGATTACAGCCCTAACCCCCAACAGTGGTCTGGGCTTTGTGGATAGGGCTGCCCACCACTCTGCGCTAGTGTGCTCACTGCCCCCTACTGTGTTTCACTGCATGTGATGCAGAGGTATGTGTGTATGTACACAACGAGTGTGCAATTTGCACTTCAGGAAGTGCATACTGTATAAATCTGCTTCTTTCTTTGAGGGCATCTGACCATCAAGAATCAAAAAGAGCTCCACTTCCCAGTATTGTTAGTCTGTGCCCTAGCGCATCAGCATTTACTGGTGGAAACAACTTTACTTGGTGACGTCAAGACCCTGCCCTATGTTCTCTTGTGTCACAGGTTGACTGGTTCCAGTGGAGCATGATTATGGTGCCTGAATGGAACCATTTTTGCCTGCTGAGACCCGTTTGTTTTTGCAGTGGAAAAGCACAGAACCATTGGCACCAATGCCAGAGGTAAAGAGGCTCTGAGTTCTGCTGGTACTCCATCTGTTCCTGGAATCTTTCTGTGCCTCTGCACGGTACAGTACATGCCTAGCATTAAGATCAATCTGGCTAACATTTAAAAGCTGTGTCTGCTATAAAGTCTAATCTCTCGTGATGGTACAAATGCCTCCATCTCAGACAGCTACATTATGCTCATGTGATCTTGGCACGTTTTCTTCCTGCCTGGGGCTCTTTCTTCATCACTGATTTATCTCCGTGTACGAGGTTGTGGTTTGGGTGTTAGGACTAATTGTGCGCCTCGTGAGGATAAAGCCTGGTGTGTGAGGGAGCATATTAACCCAGGCCCCTCTGGAACTCTCGGAAAGGAAGAGGAAGAGTAGGAGGAGGAGACGACGAAGCCGTGTTTAAAATAGGCCCAGTGTATGCATTATTAAAGAGCTGAGAGAGAAAGGAGAGAGAAGTTGCTGCAGTACACGGGCGAGCTGCCAAAGTGCGTCCAGCAGGCCAGGATTTAACATCAATGGTGAAATGAATCAGTCTGCACAGAGTTGCAGCAACATGAGCCTCAAAACACTTCAAACCTTTAGGTGTTTACTCCAGAATGTTCTCCGTATATACAACTGTAAAGGAACACTTTTAACCATCACCACATCTGTTAGAAAAGCTCAGTGGCGTCCTGCAGTGGTCTGCAGAAGTCTACAGTGAAAGTGTTCACTTGGAAAATGTCCTGATGATGTGTCTTTGGAGCTGGAAGGAACGTGTAGTCGATGAGTCAGAACTTTGTGAGTTTAGAACAGGGTGGCACCTCACGTCTGCATGGGTTTCCTCTGGGATCTCCTACCAGAGTCCAAATACTTGGAGGTCTGGTGAATTGTTTACTTCAAATTGTCCAGGTGTGAAGGGCCCCGAGTAGCTCAGCAGGCTGACACTATGACCAGAGGATCGCGAGTTCGAATCCCGGTCATGCTGTTTGGTGAACCAGCCCGCGTTTCCACTAGTTGAACCGAGGATACGTCACGGTGTACGTCATCAACAAAGCGGAATTATAAACAAAGATCACGGAGCGCATCAACTACTTGCGAGCATTTGTGCTCTTGGTACAAATGTTTGTTTCACTTCACAAGTCAAATCTAGAGCCGGTACATTCCCTCGTCCAGCTCCACTGTGCGATAGCTCCTTTTTAGAATCTGTTGTCCTTTTTTAGCTTCTTTTGCTTATCTATCACTCGCTCACTTGAACGAACAAAACCTGCCCGAGCTAAATCCTCCACCAGCTCGCTGTAGAGTTTCTCCTTTTTAATACTCCCCTCAAGTTACTCCTGAAACTCCGGAGAACACCAAATAAATAAAAACTGAGCTTCTTCAGTGGACCACTGTACGCTACGAGTCGCCTCAGTGCGCAGGCGCGTTTGGTTCGTACTGAAAAACCAAGTATTTTTTGGTTCCCGCTGCGAACAAACGTTCCTGGTTCGGGCCGGTATTTTTGTTGGTGGAAACGCGCCGAACGGTTCAAAATTAGGGTCTTGAACCAGAACGGTGCCGGTTCCGTGTTGGTGGAAAAGCGCTATGAGTGTGTTGGTTCCCCAGGGACGGTATATCAAGCGGTAGTTTGAAAAGAGGCGGTGGCTGTATCACACGCAGCGGAGGAGGCGTATGCATGTCTATGTGCATTGTCTAAACCAAAATATTAGTTAATTAATAACTTTTTCATCTAATGTGTGATTGGTTAAAATGTTAAATTAGCATGGCTTGGGGGCACGGTGGCTTAGTGGTTAGCACGTTCGCCTCTCAGCGCTGAGGTCTTGGGTTCGAGTCCACATCTGAGCGGAGTTTCCATGTTCTCCCCGTGTCTGCGTGGGTTTCCTCCGGGGTCTCCGGTTTCCTCCCACGGTCCAAAAACATGGAGGTCAGGTGAATTGGGTACTCCAAAAATTGTCCGTCTGTGTGTGTGTGTGTCACCCGGCGATGGACTGGCACCCTGTCCTGGGCTTAGTTGAATAGTGTAATGCCCTGCCCTGCGCCCAGTGAGGGGGTGGGGGACTAACCGCGACCCTAATAAGGATTGAGCGGGTGTGATAATGAATGAATGAATGAATAGCATGGCTTCATATAACCAATATATATTATCTGGACACATGGATTAACTATATTGTTTAAATTTAATATAATGGTCAGATTAAATCTGTTTTTTTTTTTTTAAGAGTATATAGAAGTCATGAAACACACTTGTACAGACTTAAGACACATGCCAACCAATCAGAAAAGAGTAATTTTCATCTCTGAAGTCTTATTAGCTTTATTATTTTTAAGTACTAATTATAGACAAAAGCAATAAGCAACAGACAAGGTCTTTTCAATAATGACCTGTTGATCAGCTCAGCCTAGAGAAACGTCTGTAACTGTGATGATATTCACACACAATGTTCTGTAGTACTGTAGAGAGCTCAGGGAGAAACATGTCCAGTTTTACTCCCAACTGGAAATATGTCTCCTCAAACACTCAGTGGTGGGTGGTCTCATTAGCTGCTGTTGGAAATTGGAAACACATTCATCTTGATCATATCCCAGCCTGCCAGAGCAGAGCTAGAGCATACTTTATCAAGATCACTTCCCAGCACTTTAAATGCAATTTTATAAAGAGCCTAACTCAGAGTCTCAATACTGACTGACTGAACTATGTTTAAAGCTGTAAGAGATTCAATATGTACACACATCAAATTATCTATTAATGTCTGCACGAACAAACCAGATTAGCCACTTGTGATTTTTTCATGACTGATGTCTCCTAATCAGGTGTATAAAGGTGGTTATTGAGTCTGTTTATAGACTAATATCTCCTATTCTAGTGATTAATAATGTTTCTTGAGGCTGTTTATGGACTAATATATAATATTGTAATTAATAATATTGTTTATTTGTTTTTTTTTTTACAGAATAATATCACAGATAGCAATATCGTTTACTTAAAATTGTTTCTGGATTGATATCTCCTAGTGATTAGTGATGTTAATTAAGGTTTATGGGTAAATGTCTTAAATGCTAGTGATTAATAGTGTTTATTGAGGTTGTTTATGGACTAATATCTCCTATTCTAGTGATTAATAGTGTCTATTGAGGTTGTTTATGGACTAATACCTCCTATCCTAGTGATTAATAGTGTTTATTGAGGTTGTTTATGGACTAATATCTCCTATCCTAGTGATTAATAGTGTTTATTGAGGTTGTTTATGGACTAATACCTCCTATCCTAGTGATTAATAGTGTTTATTGAGGTTGTTTATGGACTAATATCTCCTATACTAGTGATTAATAGTGTTTATTGAGGTTGTTTATGGACTAATATCTCCTATCCTAGTGATTAATCGTGTTTATTGAGGTTGTTTATGGACTAATATCTCCTATCCTAGTGATTAATCATGTTTATTGAGGTTGTTTATGGACTAATATCTCCTATCCTAGTGATTAATCGTGTTTATTGAGGTTGTTTATGGACTAATATCTCCTATCCTAGTGATTAATCGTGTTTATTGAGGTTGTTTATGGACCAATATCTCCTATCCTAGTGATTAATCGTGTTTATTGAGGTTGTTTATGGACCAATATCTCCTATCCTAGTGATTAATAGTGTCTATTGAGGTTGTTTATGGACTAATATCTCCTATCCTAGTGATTAATAGTGTCTATTGAGGTTGTTTATGGACCAATATCTCCTATCCTAGTGATTAATAGTGTCTATTGAGGTTGTTTATGGACCAATATCTCCTATCCTAGTGATTAATAGTGTTTATTGAGGTCGTTTATGGACCAATATCTCCTATCCTAGTGATTAATAGTGTTT
>BRDA01041986.1:0-20173 GCA_036984385.1 Crenuchus spilurus
ATCTTTTGATGATGTTATGCATGGTTGATGATGATAACTTAAAAGTCTTTGTTATTTTACGCTGGGTAACACCATTCTGGTATTGCTGCACTATCGTTCTGCACAACAATGGTGGAGTTGGTGATCCTCTTACCATCTTGGCTTCAGAGAGACACTGACACTCTGAGAAGCTCTTTTTATACCCAATCATGTTGTCAATTGACCTAATTACTGTTAACTGGTCTTCCAGCTCTTCATTATATGCTCAATTTCCTTTTTCCAGCAACTTATTGCTTCTTGTCCCAACTTTTTTGGGATTTGTTGACACTGTGAAATTTTTAATCAACATATTTCTCCTTTAAAATGTTACATTTACTCAGATTAAACTTTTGATCTGTCATCTATGTTCTATTACAAGTAAAATATTGACATTTGCCATCTCCACATCATTGCATTCAGTTTTTATTCACAATTTGTTTAGTGTCCCAACTTTTTTGGAATCCGGTACATCAGTGTACATTACTTGTTAGCTACATTATCCAGTTCCAATATAAGACTAAAGAAGCATTGTTCAGATGAAACATAACTAAGGGGCATGGCTATATTTTGAATAAGGGAAAATTATATTTATTTTTCACTGAATTAGAGTTTAAACTATTGTCAGTCATGTCCAGGTTCTAAAAGACAAATTCCAGTGACCTGCACAGAGCTGGGTTCTGCATGGCCCCTCCTGACCTGTCAATCATTCTGACATCACTAAGAATAGACGGAGGAGGTGAGCTAGAGGTTACTGATCCAGCCTCTCACAGCTGTCAATCAAAACACTTTCAAGCAGCCGGTCTCACCCCACAGACACAAACAGACACACACACACACACACACACACACACACACACACACATACTGTCACATTGTTGCTGTCATATCAAAACGTCATAACTCCAGTAGAAATTGTCAAAAACAACTCAGAATAAAATCCCATTACATCACATTGTCATTACATTAAACTTACTTGACAGTGATAACAAAAAATAGCATAATTTTATATTAAATATATTCTAACTTGAAATAAATTTAGATAAGCAGAGAAACAAGAAAATCACTCTACTGCTTGTGTAAAAAAATCTTGATAATACAGGAGGTAAAAAAAGGCAGATCGGTCCATGCAGAAGCTAAACATTACTAATATATATAATTAGTCATCCAATTTGGCATTACCATTTAAGTAGTATATAAAAAATGCTTACAACATGTAAATACACTTACAACAATGCATTAGGAGACAGGTGCATGTTTTCCTTTTCCTATAAAGTTACCATTTGGTAAAATGTTTTGTTTACAGCAGTGATAAACCCACATGTCTGTAAATATATCCACAGGCACACACCCACACCCACATGTGCACTCACTCAATGTCACATTAACACTCCACATCGCCCACACCCATACACTCACCATACACATGCACTCCTAAGCTTCAATGTCTATTTTAATCAAAGGGATCCACAGCTCACCGTATGTGTGCATCAGCTTACACTTTAAATCAGAAAAGTTGCTGATGGAAGGCTAATGAAATATAAATACTGTAGTAACACACACAGGCACACATGGTGCTGATGCAGGCCATCCTGTCGCCCGTAGGTCTAGAAATCGGAGCCTTAGACTTTAATCCTCCACTCAGAGACTACACAGAGCACACATACACAGGATTTGCCTTGTCAGAGACTCCAATCCACATTGGCCTTCTTTTGAAGGAACAACCGAAGACAGTGAGCCAGAGAGAAAGAGAGATAGACAGATCGAGACAGAGAGAGAGAGAATCAGAGATAGAGAGAAAGACAAAGAAAAGCTAAACTAAGCCAAAGGCAGAAGACTAAGCCAAAGAAGAAGATGGAGAGAGTATGACACTCATGGGCAATGACAAAGCAAGAAATGAGCCTTCAGCAGTAATACTTGAGACAGAGAAGAATAGAAAGCGGCACAGAGAGCGGGAAAGAGAGAGACAGATCTTCAGAGATGAACAAGGATATCAAAAATGCTAAACTATGCATCAGCAAAATGAGATAGAAATAACTCTTCATAAACCTGTATTTACTCAAGTACTTGCGACAACTGTGACAGCAGTGTTGGCGGGGCTGCTAACTCCATTTGACAACAGTATAGGTGGAGGGGTGTTCTGGTTCCACACATTATGCCCCAGACACCTTATCTGAGTATTCTTTAAGTATCCAGACACCTCCTCTAATTTGTGAATTCAACTGGTTTAAGATGTATTGCCACAGTTTGTAAAATCTCCACAGAAATTAACACTCTAGATCTGCTGCATATGAGCCTAATATCAGCATGCCCAGCACCAAGTGTCATCTACAATGGTAGAAAGCCCCACAGAACTGGGGTATAGAAAAGTGTAACAGCATCCTACAAAGTGATGGAGCTCCAACCAATACATTTGGAATTAGTAGGAGTGGGATTTGTGGTCCAGAACTAATCAGCAATGATCAGGACCTGACCTCACTAATGCTCTTGTGCCTGAATACCAATCATCAGAGCAATGCTCCAACAGCTAAAGTGTTCCCAAACAAATGAAGACTACTCCCACAGCATATATTATTTGGACATAAGTAACTGTTAATATTGCCACTCCAATAGAAACCTTTGTTGTGGCTCATTTAACGGTGCTATCATGTTCTACAAAAGGACATGGAAGCAACCTGCATTTGTGTTTACCACTGCAAAACACTGCCAAAACAGAAATGAGTCCAAAACGTCTTGAAAGACGATCTATGGGTACTTGGCTTGCTGAGGAGGCAAAAGTAGTGTGCAAGAAACCAGTGCCTAAGGAAGTGTGGTTATAGAGCATCCATGCTAGGCAAAAAGATAATCCTAGCTGCACAGTTTTACCATCCATTCTGCTACCCAAAGTCTGCTCCCTGGACAATAAACTGGACTATACTAGACAGCAAATGTATCCAGTGTGAGTTTGGAAAATATTGCATTCGTGTTTCTATGGAACTGTAGCATCACCAACTACAGGATGATATCATCAGCCTGTGACAATGATGCCTTCCTCCCAAATGCACTAAGCAAATTCTACATGTTTTGAAGCAGAGAATGATGTGGCAGCCAGCAAGACCATCCTTTCTCCCAGTGACCAGGTCCTGTGTCTGACTACAGCTGATGTAAAAGATGACATGTCCTACCCTACACACAAAATGCACATCGTTTGACATTAATATTGTATTTGAGATATTTTGATAAAATTTGAGCTGCCAGCAACCGTCTATCAGTAGCAGTTTGAAAAATGGTGGCGGCTGACTTCACATTCATTGGAGGAGAAGTGTGATAGTCTTCACCCTCCTAGAGTCAGGGACATTACAAGTATTTAGGAGGGTCCTAATCAATGAGTGGATTGATTAGCTTCTAAAACATTGAGCAGAAAATTGGGCAAAAAAAATTAAGATTAAAATGGATGTTTGCTAACACTTTTTTAAAGTGTGTTCAACTTTGCCAAAAAGCAGCTGTTTGGGAGTGTAGAATGTATATGTCAATTAGCTCGGTAGTTAACTTGTTGGTCTGACTTAAAACACTTCCAGACAACAGGTTCTCTGAAAAAAGAACCAGTAGAGTTAAGTTTTTGCTGTTTTAGTGTTGTTTGTTTTTAGTTAGTTGGACATTATTCCTTATTCCTGTTTGTTTTTCCTTTAATTTAACCTTTAAAAGGTTGAACATAAACCATAAGGCCTCAGTCAAATCCTTGGTCTCAAGACCAATCCTCGAGGGCTGGCAATCCTAGGCACAATGACCTTCACTGTGTCTTGCTAACCTATAATGCCTAATACAGTGTGACAGACCCACAACGACAACCATCTCTCTCTCTCTCTCTCTCTCTCTCTCTCTCTCTCTCTCTCTCTGCACACTTAGGCTTACTCTTTGAGTTTTAATGCTTTTTTTTTCTATCCAAGGATAAAGTCTCAATCCTTTTCATGGCACAAGGAGAAATAATGTGTCACCATAATGCTGCACCACCAACTATCATTAATTTATTGTACCCATTTACTGTTGTAGCAGCATCTACTGTACATGTGAGCTGTTTTTTAATTGAATGGTGAAAATTTGCAGATTGTACAGATAGATTTGGCCTTAACATTAAGACAAAGAAGATTCAGTCTGCAGTCTGACTTAATTAAAACAGGCAAAAAACAGATAAGCAAAGGAAAATGGAGAGAGAGAGAGAGAGAGAGAGAGAGAGAGAGAGAGAGAGAGAGAGAGAGAGAGAGAGAGTTTGACACTGTTTGGCAAAAGGATCTCAAATTTATATCTGTTTTCATGGTAATCTGGCTCATTCATCCATGCTCTGGGCTAAACAAATCCTGATGAAACCAAGTAAGACCTCTGTCCTATGCAGGGGTGAGTCATATAAAAATAATATTACAATAAGTGAAGATATAAACAGTATCATGATATTTCACCTTTCTGAGATTTTTGAATGAGCTGGACTGTACTAGGTCCTTAACCTAGATAACTAACCTTTTGTACTGCTGTATTATTGTACTATTAGTTCAATGTGTTGCACTGTTGGTATAAAGAACAACATTTCATTCCAATGTATTTTATTACTTGACATTGACACAGCCAGATATTTATGTTGTGGCTGATTGTGTGAGTAATTACACAATACATGTAACAACCTGATTAGACAGTTTCAGTGTTTGGTATCAGCATCTCTGTTACTGTTTTAAATGGCAGTACTGCACAAAATATAGTACTGGTATCACTGCAACACTAATATATGTAATATAAGTATGACAATTCCCATGATATACTCAATAATGTGTCATCATGATAAAAAGTATATGGTCACAATAGCATATGATCATACTGCCCACCACTAGACCAGAGTAAAAGTCACTTCAGTACAGCAACAAGCTAGTGGATTAACATCATTTAAAAGCATTTCATGTCAACCTTGCACAGAAACGTGTCGCTAGATGTACCAGGAAACACAGCCATACTCTCTATAACCTTCTAAATGCTCCAGAGAATTCACACCCAATTTCACACATGAAGACCCTATCTCTCCCAATGAACATTTGACTCATTTCTGCATTTCTGGAATTTCCACACAGTCGTACAGCATTTCAGGATATCAGGATTTATATAGACTGCAGGGTAAAATACCCAGTGCTGTTTCCGTTATTTATCTAATACAGCCAACACATTTTAGCACAGAAACACTGTTAGACATATCTATACTGGGACATGAACAGGGCTGGCTATCTTTTAAAAATCACATTCAACTGTAAAGAAGCTTTGCTATGCTGTTTTCAAAATGGATTCAGATTAGCTTACTGATGAGAGCTGCTGAATAGCATTTTTTTTTTTCACTTTACAATATTTACAATATTACAATAACATTTGATAAGGTCAACAAATTAAGCACTGATTTTTTAAAATTGAACTTTTTTTGTGAAACAAATATACTGAAGTAGCTTGGTCAGTATCATTGTAATGTTCTTATATGAGTGGTTCTGAACATTTTGCATGCTGGGCTCCCCTAACTTTGGTTCAATGCGGTTCGGGCCTCTCCTTGTTAACCACCGACCCTACATATACATGTAGGCCTAGGCTATTATTTCAAGGCCTACAATATTATTATTATTATTATTATTATTATTATTATTATTATTATTATTATTAAAATATATTATATATATATTTATGTTTTATTACTGTTATTATTATTATCACTAGGTGTAAGAGTAATTTCTCCACTTTTGTTTGTGAAATAATTTGGATGTTTTTTATCAGTTGTTTTTAATAAAGTTTAAGATTTAATGATGTGTGTGTGTGTGTGTGTGTGTGTGTGTGTGTGTGTGTGTGTGTGTGTGTACATGTGGTAGTATTACTGTGAAAATGCAGGCTAAGCTAAGCTAACTGCACGCATAGCAGTTAAAATAACTATTTATGGCTGAGATAGAAAGTCTTTAAAACCTTTTTGTGAGGATAGTCTTTAAAAAGACTTTTTAAAGGATAATCGTTTAGATGGATAACAGCAGAGCACACAAGCACTTGACAGAAATAGAGCGAATGAGCTACCGCGTGTGTAGACTTTTATATTTTACAGTATATAGCACTGACATCACGTCAGTCCAGAATACTGCTTTCTGATTGGTGGATTACAAATGAAGCTGTGTGGTTAATTTGTTTGATGTGTTACAGTATAATGATCCAACCGCTTACATTTCAAAGGGGACGGTCATCTCCTCTGTACTTAGCCAATGAGTCCGGGATGTTTTGTGATATTCCGCGTCCACGTGCTCACGCCCCACTGCGGTAGTGTCTGCACCCCACAAGGAGGGCGCGCCCCCTGGTTGAGAACCACTGCTCTTATATAAATTATGTTGTGTATAATTGTAATAATGTATCTTTCCCTGTTTTTAGGTTTTAGGTATGGTTTTGTTCTTGCAGTGCCTGAACTGAAGAGAGTACTAGCTGAGATTACCTTAATGGAAACAAAACACTGTAATACATCACTCTGGATAAGAGCATCTGCCAAATGTTGTAAATGTACAAATAAAACAATTGTTGTAAAAAAAAAAAAAAAAAACTCTTTAAAGTAGCCTAAGGGACATTACTAAATCAGCAGTACAGAATGTATTTTTTGAACAACTTTGCATGTTAAAAAGAAGTTTTTATATAGTCCTCAGTGCTAGGAGCTAGATCTGGAGTGCGCTCTTACTAAACCTCCTTCACTGTATACTGAGCTGCTCTGAGCCCACTGCAGTAAACCACTGACTCTTTCAGTCCTAAAACTTTATGACCTGTAGCCCTGTAAACTTTACCACCAAACACTCACACATAGAGAGAAAGAAAGGGGGGGGGGGGAGAAATTGTACTGGATGTCATCGTTAAGTCTGTCTATAAGGACATAAGAGATGCTACAAGGACATAAAACACACTGTTACAAATTTCTTTTTAACAACTCAATCTGCTATAACTTTTCTACAAAACACATAATTACAGATACCAAAGCACCTGGGATTCATATTCTCTATAACCAACCATTTCAGAAATCTCCCATTTTTATATTATACATATATACACTACAGCTCAAAAGTTTGGGATCATCCCGTATTTTCCATGACATTGCATTCTTTTATTTAGAAGAAATTAATTGTTCTAGCTGTTTTTAGACTACGATAAACTCCACAAATACTGCTGCTCCAGATATTAAATATTCTATGGTAGAAGGATGAAGTAGGACAGTGTCACTATTATTTAGTTCTTTTTTTTTGTCTCCCACAAGTTGCTGACAATGAGATAATAGGCTTTACAGCACTACAGCAGTTTATTCTCCCAGATCTTTAGCACACAGTTTGTGCAAGGCATCATGGGACAGAGGAATAGGAGATACAGTGAGAAACATAAGTATTTCTGTGTGGAGGAATGGGCCACAATCCCTGCTGCAGTGTGTGCAAACCTGGTGAAAAACTACAGGAAACGTTTGACCTCTTTAAAGGCTACTGTACCAAATATTAACATTGATTTTCAGTTCAAATACTTATTTGCAGCAGTAACACACAATTAAATTATTAAAAAATCATACATTGTGATTTCTGGATTTTTTCTTTTAGATTATGTCTCTCACAGTGGACATGCACCTAAGATGAAAATTTCAGACCCCTCCATGATTTCTAAGTGGGAGAACTTGCACATTCGCAGGGTGTTCAAATACTTATTTTCCTCACTGTATGTGCAAGCAGATTTCAACTGTTGTTAAAAAGGAAGAAGGTGACCTTATATATAACACTAATGCTAGCTCAAAGCACATGTCCACTAAAGTTTAAGCTCACTGTCAACAACTTCAAAACTGAGCGAAAAACAGGTGTCTGGACTGTCCTACCTATTTTTATATTAAAACATGAATGCCATGAATGCCATAACTATCTATTAATATTTGCTGCAACCCTCTATGATGTAGTACCAACATATAACCATAAGATGTCCATCAGACTTCACAGCATACAGACCAATTACACTATGTTAACTGCAAGCAACATAGGAAATTACTCATATATAAGAAGGCTGAGTGGACAAAGCAGCCCTCATTGGGACATTTTGTTTCAGTAGGCATCAGAGCATCTCACTGGAAGTGCATCTCACTCATTGGCCAATCAACATAAAGCACCAGCAGGGCTCAGTCATTTAGTTTTCAGCCCTTTTTAGCACTACAGCAACCAAATACCATCAAAGTAATAAACTTGACTATATTGGTTAGTACAACGCATTAGGTTTGAAGGGTTTGGCATGAGATTGTGAGATCTGTGAAACTTGAAAGGTATGTATACCAACATGTCACCACTGATATCAACCAACATTTGTGTTTTTAACAGCGATCTAAAAAACAAGCTTTGTACAATAGTAAGTTAATTTTCTAGAAAGTCGTTTTGTTTGGCTAACATGTACATAAAGTTCCTTTGCTGTTTTAGGAGCAAAGTTATTTTTTGTTGCAAATAACCCCATGATGGATGACTATTCTACACAGGGCTTCCACTTGTTTTTCAGACTAAGTCAAAGCAAAGAGCCAATGAAGTTATTTTTCAACACTGTAAATATCTCATTAGTAAAGTAACACATACTCCTTCACATAATCACTTTAAACACATCAGAATGCTAAACACAGCTTCAAGTTCACCCCAATGCCTTCTCACATCCTGCCACTTAATTATTGCAAAAAATTCACTCTCATTCCCCCCTATTTCATATTCATTATGACCCACTTTCTGTAGTTTTACATGCCCTCCTCTTTAATTCTTAAAAAGACAGGCAGCCCAAATCAGCACGGGGGCATCACATTAATACACTACCGGCAGTGATTTTTTTTTTTTTTTTTTTTTAATGAAGCACATACAGAGAGAGAAGCAGGGAGAGACAGAGACAGAAACAAAGTGAAAAATTGAGTGAATAAAACCAACAGACAGTTATGTAGTGAGCAAACGGTCTTTCTTACACATATCTACCTCAGTGTAATCTTCCAAATATAATGCTGACAAAGCTCGTTTTATCATCATGGATACTGCACAGTTGTATGTCTGCACCCTCTGTATCACTTCTGGCATAAAAGAAATCCTTTTATGAAAAAGATAGAGACGGAACACACACACACACACACACACACACATATAGGCTAGAAAATGTAATCAAGCTGAAAGTTTGTTCTGAACCTTGAGAATATTCTTTCCTTGTGTCCACAGCACCAAGTATAGAATTCAAACCTGTGGCACCAACGACAGGCTGAATAAAACTGGCTTAAATTTATGACTTAAAAATTAATCAAAATGAAAAAATGAACAAATAAATAACCTTTATATCAGATCAAAATCCATTTGAACAGATTTCAAGTCTTTACATTAAGGTTTTTTTTCTAACTGAACTCCAACTAATGGTGTACTAATCATTAAATGTTATGAGTTCTTTACAGCCAAACTGGCCAATGTTTAGGACCACCGAATGCTAAATGAACATTTCTATTGTTGAATAAATGAATACTTCTATTAGTCAAAGTTGTAATAAAAATACCATTTACACAGTTTTATCAGAATACGACCAAGAAAACATCCCCCACCAAGCTGAGTTTGGTCCATAGTTCTCTTGGTTAATATTTGGTGTCTTAATATTTGGAGTTATTGCTCAGCTGTGATCCCTGACACTTTCCTCGTTGCTCCTGTGTTCATTATAGAGGTTAACTGCCTCACTGTAGTTCGTATATTTCTCTGTACCACTCACCGAAGTTGTCATTCCCCTCTGGTAACAATGGCCCATGGGGAACCACTGTTATGCTTTTTGAAAGCACTTAATGTACAAGAAGTCCATTATCAGTACTCCTTTACTACGGCAACTCTAGGACATCCCACAACGTTAGTCATCCTTCACCTGACACCCTATTATCATGCCATTTTGGACATCAGCCCAATTGCATCCTTTGCCCATAGCAGTCGTTTTGCAGCCTGCTATGACTGACTGGTGTGCTCGCTTATTTATACAAGTTCATTCCAAACCAGGTGTGGTCATAATATTCTGATGTGTACTCTTTAATGGGAAAATGATTCTTCACTCTTCGTCAATAAAAAAAAAAATCCTACTTATACAACATTACACACAAACAGCTTAAAAGTGTCAGGCCATGTGCAATTATAATTATAATATGTTTATTTTCTGTCATACAACTTGATCAAAAATCTGTAAAAATAATAAATATGATCCAGCGTGCCTAAAATAAAAATGTTTGAGGTAATAGTGATGGGAGAAAGAATAAAACAGGTGTAAATGTAGGACAAATTTGAAAACTGCTAAAATGAAGGAAAAAGAATCCCAGACATGAAATCTGAACCAAATAGAAGTTAAAGATCTGTGAAATTATGTCTGAACTGGACCCAAAAATGAAGTGAGTGGTACAGTCAACTCCATCGGGTTTAGACAAATACTTCAAATGCTACATAAACACTTCCATCAGTCATAGTTTTGAAAAGCATATCAGACATACCAACTGCTGTTGAAGAAGAGGCTTTGTGTGTGTGTGTGTGTGTGTGTGTGTGTGTGTGTGTGTATGTGTGTCCCTGAGGTGGAAATGTGAGCTGTATCCATCTTTTTCTTCTTCCTTTTCCCAATATAAACCATGACAATAGCAAATTGATCAAATGAGGACGTTTCTGACACCAACAACAAATCCACTCATAACACAGGAATGAAACATTGATCAGTCAAAGCAGAAAAATCTTAAAATGACTTGGATAAGTCTTTTCTTTGACAAATACTGACATATACACAAATGCGCACAGGCAGACATACAAGAGGACCGACCTAAAACAAAGACTGGATCTAAGATTTTTACTGCAAAATTTTGATTATATGTTTCCCTTTTTTATTAACCCTGTTATTATTAAACAAATACACTAGCACACTTCCTTTCCATTAGCTAAACTTCAGTTTAACCTCAACAATAATCTGCAAATCCTATATTCACCAACTGCTAATTGGTGATTCAAAACCTGCCAAATTTATAAATACTTCATTAATTAAAACAGAAATCATTCTAATATTTCTAGTTAAACAGTGCAATAATGATTTAATTATTAGATTTGGTAGTCTTCTCTGTAATGAGAAATATTAAGACCATAAGCATTTGAAGCCACTGTACACAGTTCTGGAGAAATAACTGTTGAAAATTCAACTCAAGACCAAAACAAACACACCCTTCCATTCAGTGTGCCTTCAAAAACTCTGCCCCCTAAATTCACAAATGTGCAGTGTCAAGGTAGGCTAAGCAATTAGCTTTAGCAAGGTTAGCATTAGCTAGGTTGTGGGTTAGTAAACTTATTACAATTGCTGCTGTGAAACAAACCAGTTGTGATTATCTACCTCAAACATTCACAAAGAGGACAAAACAATACTAAGCTATAACAGTAAATTAAGTGAAAGTTCCCCATCTATAGAGTAAGAATAGAGCTGCATGTCTCATCAACACATGTCTACACAGGCCTTCACCCCTACCCTTCCTGTTGTCTTGTCCTGTGCACCAGTACCAACACACTCTCTGTTGCTGATTGGCTAAAATAGTGTTGTGTTTCTTGCTCTGAGCCACATTGTTTGTTTCCTATTTTTAACTTTTTTTCCAGTGAGAAAAAAGGCCGGAAAGCTACTGAACCATGACGAAACATTCACTGAATTTTACAAAATGTGTACTGGATTGAAATCATGTAGAGCACCTTCAAGTTTCACCACATTCAAAAAAACAGTGTTTCTTCAGCAGAATCTGTAGAACATTAAACATGGCAATTTAATTACTCTCCTGATAGAACATTTAGGCTCTTGCTCCCAAACATACGTATAATTAGGTGAGCAATGCATGCACACACATACACTAACTCATGGGAACATTTAGTCTTTAAACAAGCCCAAAACACGCAGACACTGCTTGTGAGAAGTAAATATTTGTGGTGATAAAATAGTGCTTGGCAGTTTCCTGCTTTAAAGTGCTGTTTACACTTCCTATGTGAGTTGCCATTGGCAATGTAGGAATAAGGTCCGAAGGGAACTTCCCTAAACAGAAAGACTTTCTTTTTTCATTTTCTTTCAAACAAAAATTTCTATTAAATATCAACAGTTTTACGTTATTTTAATCATAATAGGTGCTGTTGTGTGCAACATCACTGTATAGGCAATGTTTCTTCAACATCTATGAGAGAGTGAGGGAGAGTGCAAGAGAGGAATAGTAGAAAAGTGAGACAGAGAGAGAAACAGAGGGAGAGAGAAACCCCTGCAGTGAAAGGAAACACGAGGATCAAATGAATGGTGCTTTAAATGGTGCTGAAAAGGCAAGTGAATTATTCATATAACCTATACGATCAAGTCTTCAGAGAAAAAGGCAGAGAGGGGATGGGCCAGATTGACTGTTTCAATGGGCAGAGCCTAGGTGTCTGTGTGTGTGTGTGTGTGTGTGTGTGTGTGTGTGTGTGTGTGTGTGTGTGTGTGTGTGTGTGTGTGTGTGTGCGTGTGTGTGTGTGTGTGTGTGTGTGTACGGTCAGTAAGCCACCTGCATACTGAGTGAAGATGTGTCTGTGTCCCCCTGGGGAAAACTCAACTTATGAAATAGAGACAACAAAGAAAGTGGCTTGAACTGCCAATTTCTGTCTGTTCTGATGTGTGGAGAAAGAAAAATAGAGAGTGACGAAGAGAAAGAGAGAATTTTAGGTTTATATACAGCTCTCGAGTAAAGTTGAGGTGCCCCTCTGTCTATTTTAGTGTGCAGTCAGATGCTTTTAACACTGATAACGTTTCAGTCACCTCACCTTTACCCACTTTTTACCTGCTATACAAGTGATATTTAAGTTTAGAAGTGAGAGCAGCTGCAGAAGAAAAAATTCAACTCACTATGTGATGTATAGTAGCGTCAAACTCTTGGGCATCTATTCATATTATTTAAAACCCTTTATCTAGGCACTGAATGAGTCGTACCTTTAAAAACACCACATATAATTGGGGTATCTTTATTCAGATTTGTTTACCAATTGTTAATCATTTTTAATGTAATGAACTATTGACTAACCAGTATTGCACAATAAACTACAAATATTTAACCAATACATTTAGAAAATTCTACTTTATGTATTATTAGTAGGGGTGTGTATCTGTCCAATAAATGACGATCCGATACGTATCTCGATTCATGTGGTACGATACGATTCAAAAATTATATATTTTAAATTGGACCGATTTGGTTTGATTCGATTCAATACGATTTCAATACAGTTCGGTTCAATATAATAGGGTAGGAAATAATACGAGTTACTTGTTTAAAATAGATATTTTTACATTGATTCAACAGAAGTTAATACTAAAAATGTGTTTTTGCTTGCATTCAAATAGATTAATGAAATACTAGAGAAGTAGTATAGTAGTATTTGGCATGTGAATTCACAGACAGTAAAATGCTGTCACGTTGGGATGTGGTACCGGGGCTCCAATATTTTAAACAAGTCCCCAAAGCCCTCATTCTCCACCACACAGTATGGTCTTAAGTCTTTGACAATGAACCAGGCTATTGAAGCTGTTATTACTTTGGCTCTAGCTGAGTTGTGGTTGAGTTTTGGCTGGAAGAAGACCTGTTTTTCTGTGGGGCTAGTGGTGCTATACTAGCATCCTCGTCGCCACTTTCCTCATGTCGTCTCACCAAATCTTTTCCGCTCTTCATTTAAAGACCGAACTTCTTCCAAACTTTTGATTTTTAGCTCGGCAGAGCATTGTATATATGTGTGTCGGACATGTTTGTCTTTCAAATGTGACTGTGACAAGTATCGCGAGTTAAGGAGAGACAGAGCGTGCGTGAGAGAGAGAGGGGAGGGGGGCGGGCGAGCAGCAGAAGCACATCAGTAACACCAAACCGACCGACAGCTATGTAATCGGTCCATCGGCCGGTTCATTTTACAAATGGACCAATTCAGGGGTCCATGTACCGATGCACTCACATCGTTTAAGTCAAAATCGGTCTTCAGATTCAAATCAGTTATTTTTTACACCCTTAATTATTAGTGTTCGTAATGATTATATGTGTGACGGTTCAGCAGGACAATGCCACTCCTGTCCGACAGGGGTCACCGTCACCGGGTTCACGGTACAATACCCCTCTCAGCCACCGGAGGTTGAACTCTCCGTAATACTGACTTTCACTTCCTATATAAGCCGTGTAAGACCGCACTACTGGGCGAGGTCTTGATTATGGTTACCATATCACTTCTGGGCGTTTCCTTGGTCTGGTCTTTCTGGTTTACTGAATATTCTGCCTGGTTTATCACTCTGTGTCTGGATTTGCCCTTTGTGTTGTGTTTGCCTGATTATAACAAACCTAGAGTCTGGTTGCTACCTCTTGTATTCGGTTTGTCAATAAACTCTACTCTGCACTTGGATCCTTGCCTCTGTCATCCGTTACAATATTAGTGTTTTTGTCTATGTACATATTGCCTAGATAATAGCTTTTTAAAAATAATTTACTGCTTAAAACATTCACACAGTGCTGTATATTCAGACTCTGAATTGTATGCTTGTAGTCACGGCTCAAGATGTGTTGATTCCAGTAATATATGCATATTTGTGATTTGTGTTCTCTGGCAGATTCATTTATTCATAGTGAACATCACATTACATCTCCATCACATTTTTTTCTATTCTTTTTCAATATATTTATGTGACTTCAAATAATCTTTTTGTCGTTTACTTTGTGGGAACATTTCATGATAAATAAAGCAATCAAATATTACTAAATTACTGATTTTAGCGATGCCAAGTTATAATGTTAAACATTTTGTTATATTTCAAAACAAGCTTTTGTTATGGCACAGGGGCAGATAAAATGGCCATAAGCAATACATTTATTGTAGTATAGTGTTCAGATCATCACATATTTACATTACTAGCTTTGAAGGGTTTATCTAGCTGGACTAATTGTGTGACTAAAGATGTCACAATCAGTTTGTGTGCCAAATCCCTACTCAAAACTGTTCTGAGGGTAGCACAGCCTTCAAGGAACAACAAAGGTAAATGATTACTAGAAAAGTGTGAAACAGTGACCATTAAAAAGTTTTTGGTTTTTATGAGATCCAAGTCATGTGGCAATAACTGCTACTTTCTTGGATTCATGTTTATTTGCTTCAACATGTAATTCAACAGCTAATGAGTTTTCAATTCACACTCTATTTGTTCCAAATAACTGTGGTCAGATGCATTAACTGCAATTATCTCAATTATTATGAGCAGGCTCTACTCAAGTCCCCATCTCTGGTACATATAGTTCTGGCATCAAAATTAAAAGACCACTCCGAATGTTCAGCCCAATCTTCAGACCTGAAACCCACTGAAAATCTCTGAAATGTGATCAGGAGGAAAATGGAGGTTCAACAAGTCATCAAACAAAGCAAAGTGCCTTAAAGTCGCCTGACATCAGTGACGGAAGAGAACATTAACAAATCATATTTATTCCACCAAATATTAAAGTTCCACAGCAATATTACATTTTAAACATGCCTTTTATGTTGTTTTCAAATCAAATTTGGCTCATTTCATGTTCATTTTCTGTAAATAAATGCTCTAAATGAGAATATTTCTATTTGGAAATGGGGGTAAATATTTTCAGTAGCTTATAAAATAAAACAAACATTTTCATTTTATTCAAGACATACAAATATAAACAGTAAAACCAGAAAAACTGATCATCTGCAGTGGTCTCATTTTGTCCCCCGAGCTGTATAGGCACAACTTTTTTTTTTACTTATCTCATGAGATGCTACACACTAGACGCTATTATGAACTGTTATCTCAGTAAAATCTAGTAAAATTTTTAATTATCTAGTTCCCTTCATACATTTACTGATTATTTCCTAAGGTGACATCACTACCTTTTTCCTATGCTGTTCCCCAGTTCATCAGTGTGTGTGTATGTGTGTAGATGGCAGAAAATAGGCCGGCTATGCCAGATGCCCTCGATAAGGGGACCCGCTCAGCAAATGAACGGCAGTAATGAACAAATTACACATCAGCAGAGATGCAGGGCGATAAGAATTAAGTGCGTACGGTCTCGGTGAGGCAGTAATTGATTTTATGATAATGCTTTTCTCTGCAAATGTGTAATCGGGGGACAATGAGACGTCGCTGGCCGTATCCCCAGTGCTGATTCTCGGCTTTATCAACGTTTATATTAGATATTCACATTTTCCGGGCTAAAGTGGCTCAGCATACATGTGAACAGCCACAAGGAATCGATAACAGATTCAGCTTGAATAAAGGATGAGACATACTCTTGTCATTTATTTCATTTATTACTTATTCTTGTACATACAGACTTAAAGAATCAAGAGTAAGGTTAGAGCAGGCTGAGTGAAGGCAGTGAAAATGTCCTTGATGCCCACAGGCTATTCTATGTGAGACAGAGGGAGAGCAAAAGAACAAGAAAGAGAAGCTTCTGTTTGTGGTAAGAAAGAGAAAGAAGAGAATAAGAGCAGACAAGACCTGTTAGAGACAGTGTATGTGTGCATGTATGCCCATTTGTTTAACGAGGTCATGTAAAATAGGCAGTGGACAAACTTCAACATGTCAGCAGTGACTACTAAAAATCTCAATCTGTACAGGTCCTTACCACAATATGACTGCACATATAACCAAGACACACCATATCTACATATTCTGTAAACACACACACACACACACACACACAGACACAAACACACACACTCTCTCACACACACACTTTGTACGCTTATAGGTCGCAACCTCTAGAAAGAGTACCCTTTATGTCCACATAAGTTGACTGATACCCATACAGTACAGTACTGGTGAGTCATGCTTTGATGTTTGTACTTTGTGTACATGACAAAACATTTCTACATCAATCGGTTTTTCTACACTCACCAAGATGTTATTTCAAATAATTTTGGGTCATGTCTATTGGTCCATTGATCTTGAAACTTTCCTGATGTAAAATAGCTGGCAAAAAAAGAGGAAACAACTGAATGTCCAGCAGCAGCAATACATGGTTTGTAATAAAAGTGACTGCAGGACAGGAATATTACAACAAGACAATGATCCTAAACAAAATCATCTCCTGACCAAGTGCTGAGTAATTAACTTACACTGAACAGTAATGTTTATACAGTGGTAACCCTACTTACGAGTTTAATCCGTGCAGGAGCCGAGCTCGTTAGCTGTTTATATAGGCCAATATACAGTATACTTTAATATGCTAAATAATGTGTTTATATGTTTTTTTTTTTCAATAAAACACATGAAAAGGAATTTTGTAGTTAAAAAGTAACAAATAATATTAAACAGAATGATAATAGAAAAATAAATTAGCCCTTTATGTTTGTGGAGACGACGACGGCGCTCGTGTATGCTGGCTGCTAAGGAGAGGGAGACCGTCGGCGCTCCTGTATGCTGGCGGCTAAGGAGGACAGGAGGACGGGCGTACGCGTATGACATGGTTACACTTAACATGTGAAAAGTAAAAGTAAAACTTTCTTGTTCACTACCTTTTGCTACCTTTGCGTCGCTTTCACTTGCACTTTCACTCTCATTGGACAGCGGTCAAAGGTATTGACTGACCTCTTCTTCTACGGTAGCATCTAGGGGATGCTACGACCGACAGCACCCCTAGTGGTTGGCATACTTGAACTAATTTACGCTACTCGTTACTTGGAATTTTACTCGTTACCTGGAACAAAATTATTCCGAGATCTCGACTCGTTACCTGGAATACTCGTTAGTGGGGGTAAGTAGGGTTACCACTGTATTTATATATACATTTTATTTACACACACACACACACACACACACACAACATGTCATGCATAATGTCTTGGGAGTTTTTCAGGACAGTGACAGATGAATATGTCAGTGTGCTTCTCAATCTTGACTGAAACCATCCAAACCAAGTTTCAGCAAGGACACTGCAGCCCTCCATTTCCTCCACTTTTGTTCTTTCTTCTAGCCTCCACCTCTATTTTCAATGCCACTATGGGGTGACCATACAGAACATGAGGAGGGAGAAATTTTGAGAGTTAGATATACAGGACATATACAGGAAGAGAACCCCAGTTTAAACCCACTTGCTGATTATAGTGTCCTACACTAATCATTATAGACGAGCAAATAAATGAACACACACACAGACACACACACACACACACACACACACACACACACACACACACATTGTCATTTGCATTTGTATTTCATTATTTAATTACATGATCTCATGTTTTTATCTGTTCATTTTTTATGCCATTTTGTTTTCACCAGCGACAGAATGACAATGATTTCAACCCTCCAGCAAACTCTGGAGATCAAAGCAGGAACTCCATGATTCCACCAAATCAAAGTACACACTGATATCAGACAAATAATCACTTAAATGCTTGATGCTATTGCACGAGATTGAAGTTGGCATAATTTATCCTACAATGTGATGATCATTGTAAGCGGTACTTTTTAATTTTGATGTAGTATTTCTTGATCATAAAGAACAGTGGTTGACGGTTGCATATATGGGATGAATTATTGCTGATTATTGTAAAGTTTATATACAGTTCAAAGAAAATGTGTCAGTCAGTCTTTTCTTCTCTCTCTGTCTGCATTTTCTAGTGTCTCTGTCTCTTTCTCTCTCACCTCTCTCCCTCTGAATCTTCCCTTGTATACCTCTCTCTGTGTCTTTTTACTGTATCCTGTCCTCCCTGTCCAGCTCTCTATTTCACTCTCTCTCCATCTGTTTCTCTCTATTCATGTTTCTCTCTGTCTATATATACACCTGTCTGTTTCTTTCTCTTCTGTCTGTGCTTTACTTCTTTCTCTTTACTCTCTTCTCTTCTCTTCTCTTCTCTTCTCTCTCTCTCTCTCTCTCTCTCTCTCTCTCTCTCTCTAGTTCTCATTCTCTCTTTAACTCTCTCTTTGGTGGTGACAAGGTGAAGTGTGTTTGTCACACTTTAATCTGTGTGTTACTATGGTTACAAGCATCAATGAGACCTTGCTTTGGAGATGCACACACACACACACACACACACACACACACACACACACTAATAAGGGGACACTTGGGCTTCAGCAGTTACGAAGGGACACTTGGGCTGTTTTTACTCATTAGACTATGAAGGGTTTTCTGCTTTTAGGAGAAAGAAAAAAATGGGTATGTGCTAAAGATTGACAGACATGTCTAAAAGCTCAAGGCAAAGTATGTCAATCAAGGTGGAAAAAAACTGTTGAGTTCACAGAGCAGTTGTTGTTTTTAAAGGAGAGCTTCACAAATGCTGAAGACATAAACTTTCCTTTTTATCTCCTTTAAAATTGTGTTTGTGTGAACACTGCACATAAATTGCTTTCTTTAAAACAAAATGACAAAAAATGTACTTGTGCAGTTGACAACAAAGAGACTGTCACACTTCACAACCAAACTTTAAAATGGTTTTATGAATAAAACATCAAAACACTCTTATGAGGCTTTATAGTAGCAGGGCATGCGTTGTTGTGTTAATTTCATTGAAGCTGCTGTAAACCATCTACTGGACATCACTCAAAAAGCTGGTGTACATCTCAAGTTATACCCTGGAGACAAGACATTTTCTGATTTTTTTGCAGTATATCAGGACATCTCTGAAGTAGGTCTGGTATAAAAAAGTATAATCACTATTCTGTATGACTATTCTGACCACAACATCCTTACTAAATATGTGCTTATTGGCAACCTGTGGTAGAATAGACTACTACAACTTATTTGTATATGTAAATTTACAGAAATGGCAAAATGTGTGGCAACTGGGGTATAAGAGAGATACCAACTTTCATGAAGTCTTGGTATACAAAGTTAATAGACTAAGTGGAGGGCTTTGCATGTGCCATGTCCATTAATTTTGTACGAAAGGACACCTCGTTACATATCAATTGGACAGCTCTAGTTATAACTTCTACAAACCGGACTCCAAAAAAGTTGGGACACTAATCAAATTGTGAATAAAAACTGAATGCAATGATGTGGAGGTGCTAACATCTAATGTTTTATTCAAAGTAGAACACAAATCACAGATCAAAAGTTTAAACTGAGAGAATGTATCATTTTAAGGGAAAAATATGTTGTTTCAAAATTTCATGGCGTCAACAA
>BRDA01041989.1:5857-28439 GCA_036984385.1 Crenuchus spilurus
GTGGTAAGACCATAACGACGTGGTAGAAAGACGCGTTGTTACCACCTTAACCACTAGGAGAATGGTAGAACAGAAGATGGTAAGAGGATCACCAATTCCACCATTGTTGCGCAGAAAGATGGTGCAGCAATACCAGAATGGTGTTACCCAGCATAAAATAGCAAAGACTTTTAAGTTATCATCATCAACCGTGCATAACATCATCAAAAGATTCAGAGAATCTGGAACAATCGCTGTGCGTAAGGGTCAAGGCCGTAAAACTCTACTGGATGCTCGTGATCTCCGGGCCATCGTCAATGCACCTCAAACAGGTGTTCATATACTTTGCAGCAGTAACACACAAATAAATGATTTAAAAAATCATGCATTGTGTTTTCCGGATTTTTTCTTTTAGATTATGTCTCTCACAGTGCACATGCACCTAAGATGAAAATTCAGACCCCTCCATGATTTCTAAGTAGGAAAACTTGCAAATTCACAGGGTGTTCAAATACTTATTTTCCTCATATATCTCGAGACATTAGTACTCTCCCTATTACCTGTAATATCTCTGACTTTAGGAGGGTGCAGCAGACTCAAACAGGTCTCCTCTGATGCATGTGAAGTCAAGACACTTCCTTTTTTTAAACTGCTGCCGATACATCGCCGCTGGGCAGCCAGTGCGCTCAGAGAAAAGCACAGGATACCCAGTTCTGCTAAATCACCTGGCAGATGCCTGAGCCAGTCAACATTACATAGTAGTGCTGGGAGAGAGTGCCATCTTACCCGCCCAGACAGAGCATGGCCAATTTTTGTTCTCTCAGGTCCTGGCTGCTTATGGATGGATTCAAACTCGTGATTCTCAGATCACAACAGCTCCTTACTCTGCTGAGCCACTCAGGACCCTAGTGATGATATTTTGCCCAAAAACCTTCAGGAAGGATTGGGCAGATAGACAATGTCATTATCTATGATTGACAGCTGACATACATCACAGTGGTGAGCCAGCAGAGATGTGTTAATTTGTTGGAGGAAATGGATAGATCTATTGATTCCAGTGTGTTAACAATCAAACTGAAATGGAAGGTACAAAAGGACAAGTGATTTCACATTATATTTACATTTTATAGAAACTCAGCTAATTTATCTGAAATACTGGTCAGTGAAAATTTTAATTCACATAATTGTGTAGAATAAACTGTAGGGTCAGTACAATAACCTCAAATGCATAAATTAAATAATTAACAAGGTATATAAAATGTAACACTGTTCTCATGGTCTGTGCGTAGAAAATATTTGATTGGTATTTGGGGTAATTGTAGCAATATAACAAACTATATAAATTAAGATTACTTAATAATGCACCACATTCACACACTTATTCTGTTTATGAGGGAGTTGTTGTTGAGCTGTTGTTTCAACATTTTTCCAAGCTAGACCAGAGTTTCTGATTTGAACACTTCCTATAGCTAGTCAACTTCCAATTTTCTGAGCACAACAAAATGATGGGGATTGTCCCAATTCTCACTATATTTAAAATAATAAATATAATGTTCAAATACAAAATAAGAATTTAATAATAATAAATACATACATTATATTTATCTGTAAGTAGAATATATGTACAAGATTATAACACTGTGGACAATAAAATTACATACGGCTGAAAATTTTCACACCTGCAACGTTAGAAGAGAAATGGGACACACACCCTCCCACACCACAACAAGCATCAAATGTGTTGATAAGAATTCAAGCAATTATATTTAAAAAAAATTTTTTAATTATTGCTAATGTCATGTCTCTACTGAGTAGAGTTCAACTGCTGAGTGATATATTTGCACTCTGTAATTTACATTTAAAATAAAATGCCAACTGACTAATTCAACGTAAGTGATCATATGATCTTCACTCTAAAGTTTTAAGGTAGTTTCCTAAGGTTAGTTTTTTAACTAACTGAACTATAAGCTCAGAAATATTAAACTTTAATTTAAAGTTAATTACACTGGTAAATAAATTGTAAATTAATTAGGTAGACAGTTACTCTCAAATTTTATTTTATATTAAGTCAACATTTAGACTTGTGTTGAAACATTTCCAAAAAAATTATAGCTAGTAAATAAAAAAACCATAAATAATTAACGGATAATATTGCTGTTACTGAATTATCACTGGTGTATTTTCACACTTTAATTAATGTATGCGGGAAGATGCATTTAGATCTGTAATTCATAACATCACCGATACTTGTTAGTAATTATTTGGGAAATGTAATTAATACGTTAATTAATTAATTAATAAACTTTCCCAAATCAAAGCTGGCAAGAAGTAACTGAGTCTTCTTCTTTTTTACTGGAAAACATAGAAGCATGACTTCATTACTCACATGCGCACGCACGCACACACACACACACACACACACACACACACACACACACACACACACACACACACATATATAAAGGAATTTAATCCCAGCTTTGTGTATATGGCCCTGAGTATCAAGTTTAAATATGTTTGTCACATGAGAGTGTGTGTGTGTGCGCTCATGTGTGTATGTGGGCTTGTGCTCATATACTGCAGCTGTCGATGCCTGGCTGGCATCTCAACTTTACCATCACAACCTTGCGTGTGGAGCGAGAAATTCTCCGTGCTAATGGTGTGAGGGTTTGTTTTCATCTGACGGCCCTTTTTAAATAT
This sequence comes from Crenuchus spilurus, assembly GCA_036984385.1. Lineage (NCBI taxonomy): Eukaryota > Metazoa > Chordata > Actinopteri > Characiformes > Crenuchidae > Crenuchus > Crenuchus spilurus. Next base: position 8,537 of record BRDA01041989.1, read on the forward strand.
GCATTACACACACACTGCTCAGTCTTTCCCAATCAGGAATCGGATGCTTCCCAGATGGGGAGAGTAATTATGAGATTTTTATAGGGGCTTGTTGCTGTAGAAATAGAAGCTGTAGATTTCTTAAAAGAAAGTTAAACACTGATAGTCATTTGGAGCAAGTCTGTAAGTTGTAAGCATCAACATACCCCACAGCCCTCCAGCCCCGCTTCTCTCTCTTCCAGCTTGACAGTACCCCTTGCTCACACACTGTAAGAGTGTAATTTAAAGCCATGAAGAGCAGAGGCCATGGACATGACTAAGCCGGCCCGTTATGATAGACCATAATAACAGCAGCTCATAGTGACGGTGCTGTTTGAAGTTCCATCACCCTCCCATTAGAGTACAACTGCAGCCTGTCCATGGTTACCACCACTCAAAGGACACATTCATGAAGAAGCAGGCTTCCTTTCCAGCAGGCAACTGTTTTTTCTGGATAGTCAGGCCTTTGCACGCAATGTTTTGTAAACTTCTTTTGGAATATCTTGGAATAGCAAAAATGGAGTTTAATGCCACTTCTAGGCAGATAAAAGATGAAGCACAGAACATTCATGTTTTATGTGACTCTATCTTTCTGTATGTGGCTCTGTATTTGACAATGTAAAGGAAATCCACTCATAGCTGAATTGCCATTTGTGGCTGTGAATGACAAACATTTGTGACTGACAAATATGCAAATGCTGCAGACGCACATAGATGCAAATTAAAACCTGCGTTTACAGTTGTTGTGTTGTATTTACGTAAGGTGTAAAGGTGGAATAGAGTTTAAGTTGATGAGGACAGTAGACTCTGCAGTCTAGAGCTTATTTTACAATAAACCTGGAAAATATTCCTGCCCAGTTTTGGGGGATGACATGTTATTTTAATGAAGCATTTGGAAAATGTCATTCATTGTAAAGGATGTTTATAACTCCGCCTCTCATTCATTCATGCCCTATATAATCCTTTCCAATCTACCTGCCCCTCATGATGAAAACTTCACATCCACCACCACCCCACACCTCCCAAATCTGATTAACTCAACTTCTCTTCTCATTCACCTGCCATTCATAAAAGGGGGGGTGGGAGGGGTCAGGCTCCATCAGCCAAGCTGGTCAGAAGTCTCAAGTTTCCCCTCCCCTTTCTCACAGACCATTATGTGGTCCGTTCCTAACAAATTAACTTCTATCTGAGACATCTAAGAATATATTCATGTTGGCTTATAATGCATAGCCCCTCTACCCCATTTCTCCTCAAAGCATCTCCTAAACACAAGTGTCATTTTAGGAATGCTGTCATTCAACTTCTGAATCATGTACAGTGAGGTATTGAGTAAATCACAAAGGAAAACATGCACAATCCAAGCCTGAATTTCCAATGTTGATTCACTATTTAGATTTGGTGAGGACATGGAAACATTTGAGCTTCACCCTGCTGTTCAAGAAGGTTTGAAGTTAGACATGTTTCTACATTCATTGTCCTTTTTGGTGCACTTTGTAGTCCTACAATTACAGACTATAGTCCATCTGTTTCTCAACATACTTTGTTAGCCTCCTTTCATCCTAATCAAGACCACCACAGAGCAAGTATTATTTTGGTGGTGACTGCAGTGACAAGGATGTGGTGATGGTGCATTAGTGTGTGTTGCGCTATTATCAGGCTTAGCACAACTGTTGGAGTTTCTGAACAGTGTCCACTCACTGTCCACTCTTTTAGACACATATACATTGTTGGTCCACCTTGTAGATGTAAAGTTAGAGACAGCAGCTCATCTGTTGGGGTACATCACCACCATGTCACTGTCACTGAAGTGCTGAAAATGATCCACACTCAAATAATACCTGTTTGGTGAAGAGTATGCATAGAAACAGATGGGCTACAGTCTGTAATTGTAGAACTACAAAGTGCATCTATATGGTTGGTGGAGCTAAAATGAACAATGAATGGAGATACAAGGATTTTAATGCTGTAAACACAATGGCTGATCAGTGCATATTTAATATGTTGACAACATATTAAAAAGAGAATGAGTGTGTGTTTGCGTGCAATTAATCAGCTGGGGAAATGACTCATATGGTTGTACATTGTTTAGATCACAACATGGAAAATAAGTTAGAAGCTCCCTCCTCTGGGATCCACTGTTTCATCCATGGCTTCCTCACTGAACTGGAGTTTCCCAGCACCTGTTTTAACTCTATTTCTCTTTGCCAATAAGCAAAGGAGAATCAAATAAAATGGGAATCACACCAATTCCAGTTTGATAAAAACTTTGCTTGATTAGATGTTTAATAAATGTGTAGTATTTACTGAAGCTACAGCTGTAAATGTATTAGTCCTGGTTTATTATTTACCGCCAACTGAAAAATTGACCTTTACCAAAGCTCTTATTTATGGACTCTGATAGAATTTGTCACTTTATTTGACTACTTACTTCTCCCTGAGCCTTTATATCAACACAACAGACATCAAACAGTTGTTTATTCAGAGTTAAGGAAGCATTGTTATCAATTGTTGTGTAATGATTTCCCACAGGTACCACATAGGTTTTCACTCTTTGGATAGACAGCCCACTTGAGTCATGAAGTGGCAAAGTGAACAGATTTCCTGTGTGGAGGTTCTCCAAAAGATGCAGAACAACAATAGCAGTCAAAACCACTCAAACCAAGACAAAGGTTTAGGTGGGTGCTTAAAGTTTTGATGAATATGTTAAAAATTACAAAACGTTCAAAAAGAAAAATAGAAAAGCCAAGTTCTATAATAGTTATGCTTAGGGATACACTGACATGAAAACATTTGGCTGAAACTGAAACTTAACAAAATAGAACATTTGCCCAATACTGAACACAGTTCTTCATTTCTATAAATGATTATAAATTAGTATCCACACTTCCCCAAAAATAAGTCTTGTAGTTAGTCAGGAATTAATGTCTATTTTAATAAGTTGGTTTGACATCATTAGGTTTAATAACATTTAATTGATTTATTTTATTATGAGTGTAATTGATTATTCTTCTATATTTGTATATAAAACAAATGTTAGAAAATTACACAATAAGACAATAATATAGGAGTATGTATAAATATGCATGTAGGTTACATTATTACTAATATTTAAAAAAATTCTAAAATGAATGATGTAAGTCACATGGATGTTTTGTGTGTTTAATGTCAGTGTCATTGGCTATGGACACTGAAAAACGTCACATTTCTTCTGCTAATTGTGAGAAGGTCCCTAACACTGTAGCCGCCGGAGCACAAACACAAAGCTAAGCGGCTGTATTCTGGTGTAATGACAAGTGTAGTTTAGTAAAGGTTGTGCTTGTAGTTTGTTGTCTTCTTCCATTTCACCATCAAACTGTAAATCTGCTGGTGAATCTGTGTTTTGTTAACTGGTGTGGAAAAGCACAATTCTGAATGTCCAGAAAGGTAACAGTGTTGTTATGACCTCATTGTTCAGAGTAAATTATTCTTTTCACTTATTTCTGTTGCTGAATATTATATGCATCACTAGTTTATTCAGTGAAATAAATGTAAATGCCTTTCAAGAGAATCACTCAGGCTTTACTGCAAACTGTAAATAAAAGCAAATAAGTGTTTTGAGGGAAAATGGGAAGCTAATGAAATTAATGTAGAAATACTTCAAATGACTGTAGCCACTGTGGTGTGGTAGAGTGTGCATTGTGAGGCTTTGGCTCCATTTTGGTGGAGAGTTTGGATTCGATTAAGAGACTTAACTCATCCACATGTGACATTAGCCACTGCAGTCACACGCAACTCTCTCAAATGACCACTTCCATGTTCTTTCTCCTTTGCATTCAGTTTTTTTCATGAATGCAGCCAGAGATGACTAAAGAAATGTTTGGTTGGACCACTGTGTGTTGCCAGGGCTGATGGTCTGTAGCTGTTTAATTCATATTTACAGGATAATTGTTGTCAAGTACTATAAATTAATTACCACTGAAAAGGTTTGTGTTAAAATAATTTTTATAATAAATATTGTCAACCAATAATGTACAGTATTACTGTACTTATTCACAATAATATCAGAATATTATGAAAACCCCTGGTTAGGAATGAACTTGACCTGGGACGTCACAGATGCCACATGACAGGGTTTGCTGTATGGATAAATAAGTGAGCACACCAGTCAGTTGTAGCAAAGTGTAAAACCATCATCATGAATAAAAGACACTTGCATTGCCAGGTTCCCTGCGCTGACCCACAACAACACAATTCGAGGGACCTCTTTGCTGTGCTGCATTTGGAATGGGCATGAGAACCTCTGGATACCTTCAGTAACCGAATAGTCTATGCCACATTGTCTCACTAGTGTAATCCAAGCCAAGACTGGGTATTTCCACTATTAGGCAGGTGGTCATAATATTGTGATATGACTCTGTATATGATACAAAAATAACTTTTTACACAATCTTAATTTAAAGTGTTAAAAAGCTGGGTTGTGTGTATAAGAGATGAGGGATTTTATTTATTTATTTATTTTTTATTTTACAAAACAGCTTTGCAAAAAGTAGGTCCAGACCCCTGACCCGAAGACAACATTTGCAGAGAATAAATAGCAACTCTTCAGCACCACACAAACTCTTCGACTGTTGTCAATTTGTGCTCAGCGAGACACACACGAATGCTGTACGTGTTAATTTGACTTTGGGGATCAGGGGGTTTTACTGGCTTCATAGGCATCTCTGTGGTTGAAGGCTAATGAAATCTTACAGTCTTCACAGTTGGGGAGTGACATGCTACATTTACTAGTTTACATTTACTTTTACAAAATTACAAGTAAGTAATTTTTACAGGCAAGTAAATCATAGTTGATTTTTAAATAGGAGAGACATTGTACTCAAGCATATTTTTGTAAAGAAAAACATTACATACTTAATAATTAACTGCACTACTTGTATTTCCTTGAGGAGAAACATCAGTCTGATAAATACTTAGCATTCAGTTATTTTGCTTGTATTTTATAGAGTAAACATTAGAGATGAAGTTTACCTTATCATTTACTTTTATTCTTTATTTTTCTGTTTTAGGTGAATGTGATTAATATGCTATCAGTTTATCTGCATTTATCTATATCTACATTAAATACTATATTGAATTTAATATATTACATACATTATGCATTAGCTCTTTCCTTGCTAGTGCTTGTATAGGTGGGTTAGTTGGTAAATTATATTATTTGTTATTGCTCAGTGGTCAGCAGAGGCGCTGGGTAACAAAGTACAGGTATTTTATTGCTGTACTTAAGTAGTTTTTTTAGGTATCTGTATTTTACTTGAGTGTCTCTGACACTTCTCACTTTTACTTACTACATTAAACAAATCTTATTTTGGTTGTAACCTATTAAAGTGTAAATTGGAATCCTACTGGATGTGAAATGGGGTGGACTGTGATTGGCTACTTCACAGCTTAATGCATGGGAGACCTTTTAGCACAAAGTGACTGATTTTTAGTTCTGAAAGAGCTTAAATTCAAAGCACCTTGAGAATGATATTCTGTTGACATCAAATTAGATACTCTGTGCTTCTTGTTATATGTTTTTTAATATTTTGAGAGGACCATTAAGATTAAGCTTTATTGCAATATTAATAGGTACGAGGCTTTCTTAGTTCTGAGTTATAAATGTAACTCTTTTTGAGCTTCTTGAGAACCTCTATTAAGAACTATTAATGTTAAAATGTCATTTTTAGCAAAGGAAGGAACCTTAACACACAATAACCTTTGGATAGTAATCATGAGAAATGTGCCAAAAAGCTGAATTTCGATTCTATTATGTAAGATTTAGATGTGACTTCATTGAGTTGAGAAGTTTTGGTGATGTGGAACAACTGTGCAGATGTAAGCTACTAATAGGTTCTAGTGTTTGTTAGCAACATTAGCCTAGCACAGGCTAGCAAAAGGACTATATGTATAGATATGTATAAACTTTTTCCCTTAAATTGCTTAAACGTTTCTTCTCATTCAAAGTTTTTCTTTTTTTCTACACTGTAAATGAATACTGAAGCCATCCAGACTATGAAGGAACACATAATGAATCATGTAGTAAACTTAAAAGTGTTAAACAAACCAAAATATGTTTTAGATTTTAGATTCTTCAAAGTAGACACACAACTGATGTCTCAAACACATTAAGAGGACAAGAAATGCAAGTCATGCACTCTTGACAAGACACAGCTATTAACTGAATTCCATTCCAGGTGAAGAATCTAAGAATCTGAAATATCAAACATATTCTGGTTTGTTTAACACTTTTTTAAATAATGAAAAACCACTGAATGTCCAGAAGATGTGTCCAAACCTTTGACTCGTGTACTATGTATACTTCATATTTATACACATTAGGCCTGACACCCTGTGCAAAGGATGATGCCATCAGTTGAGGAAGGATGTTAATGCTAAGCGTACAGCGCTAGTCTGAGGGGGAATAAAGGTTCGGTCTCTTTAAGAGATTGTGTGTGTAGTATTAGCGGGGGAGGAAGGGGGAGGATTGCGTGACTACAGCAGACGAGAAGCTGACCTCAGAGAAGTGGTTATGAAAACGATCTGTCGAACGGCACAGGAGACCAGCCCTGCAAAAATGACGGGGCACTTCCTCTGCGTGTACACACTTTAACACATATATATATGGAGAGATATACTGAGCCTGTGAAGAAGAAAGAAGCCCTGTTATAGACACATGTTTGTCCAGTTGTTTACCTGAAAAAGGAAGCATGTATATTTGCAAATATTCACACACAGGTTTGTTTCGGTGACTTGTGGGGACATTACTTACACTTACTTAAACCTTAAAACCCTCAACTTAACCTGAAAACATGTCTTCACCTTCAAATTTCATCGTTTACGTTGCAGGGACCTGCAAGGAAGAAAGGTCACCACAAGCTGAGTGTTTAAACCAATTTTGGTCCCCACAATATGGCATAAACCCAACATACAAACAAACTTTGGTAGTACTGTATTAGTGAGGACATTACATTCACTTGTGTAATACTGAGTAAAATAAACCTAAACTTTAGTCAAAGCTTCTGCTCTTTTAAATGTTCCAAAATAAGTTTGTAATGAAGATGGCACGTTTCTTGTGAGGAACAGCAAAATGTCCCCACTTTTACAGACCTTTTTCCTATCATAATGAGGACTTTTAGTCCTCACCAGGGAGAAATACATGGTCACATACACAGAGAGAAGCTGGGCAGTGATGGTGTGAGATTCTGTTAATTGCCTGCTGATCTTTATCTTGCTGCTAAAACAGTCCGTGAATATAAAGGCAACAAAAAGACTTAAAAGGAAGAAGTCCAAGTCCAAAAGTGTCATGGCATACATACACTATTAATACTTAAGTTAATATCTGAAGCACAGTAGTAAGAGATAGGTGCTCAGAGCAGGTGTACATATTCACAAATATGCAAATGTCCTGTTATTGACCAAACTGAAAATCACTGACCAGCAAAACATGCGTACTGTAACTGCATCACTCTTTTATGTATTACTTAAACATTTATTCACATTCTTTTCTTATTTATATAGTGTTTAACCCTTTAATATTCTGCTCATCCATCTGGTAGAGCACATTTGAGTCACTATATCTTATTGAAGTAGACGTTAAACTTAACACAATGTGATTGTGCCATCTCTACCAATTGGTAGAGGTGTGGTAGACTAAAAGACATCCACTAAAAATGACTAGCAATGCAACATTTTCTTGTCTGAATGTAAACCAGCAGCTTCATAGCCAAACCACAATGAATAAACTGGATCAAATGGTGAAAAACCATTAGTGCTGTTGCACCACCACACAAACGAGTGTGGTGTTTAAAAAGTGAAGCAAATGTAAATTATTTTACAGTTTTTATTTGTAGTTTATGTTCTGATTTTAGCATCAAGTGCCAACTCACTCATTTAATTGAAAAACAAAAATAGTGAGGATGATAACATTTCATCTTATGTTACTGTTGTAACAAACCTTGACACTCAGAAAAATAACTTTTAAGAGGAGAAAAAAGATATTTCATCTGAAATGTGATTTACTACTTTTGAACTGTTTCTATCTAAAGTCAGTCATGCTTGACCCTGTGCTTTAACATATTACTTTTTTCAGCACAGCAAGGAATGACGGCTCTTGTTGATGTTTTCCTCTTGTTTTTCCAGCTGTTTCTCTCAGTAATGGTTGGTCGGCTACAGTAGTTCTGAGCCTGTGTTGTCTCCACATTTGTTTTTAATATTCAGCTGCTGCTGGAGGGATAAGCTGGAGACAATTCTAAACCATATTTCACAAACACATTTGTTTATGTCACTTGTTAATATGATCACAGTCCATTTGTGCCTGTAGCTGTGATTATAGTCCCTCCTATAATAAGTCTGTTACTCTTTAATAAACCTATATAAAGCCTTTTTATGGATTTTAGTTTATTTTTCCTCCACATACTGCTATGCCCGGTAGCATATGGAGTAGAAGTTTTTCCAGTCAGACAAAGTAGTAGCATTATTGAGTGACTCTTCAAAAGCATTGTTATTTTTTGGTTTGTGACCAAAATATTGTGGTTGCCTGTAAAATCACAGAGACATGGTGCATGAGGACATACATAAAATCACAGAGGAGGTCCTGTGAAAGAAAAGATGACTCAAGAACCCCAAGTAAATGTGAATAGGGCTTGAGTGTAATTTGCTATTTTTGTGCATATTTGTGATATGTCAGATCAAATGACGACTACACTGTACAATGTCACTTTATATTTCTTATTTTTTATATTTTAAAACATGTTTACTCTAACACCCCTGGTATATGAAGGGTAGTGAGCATAACACTGTATGCTAACAGTCAATGAATGCAAACAAAATCAAAATGAGCCTGTTATATTCAACAGAGCTGTCAACACCAACCATGAGCATCACTCGTTTTTCTTTTTTCTCTACATTGTAAATGAACACTGAAGTCTTCCAGACTATGAAGGCTATGAGTGAACACATTAAGAACCATGTAGTAAACTTAAAAGTGTTAAACAAACCAAAACATGTTTTACATTTTAGATCCTTCAAAGTAGACACACAACTGATGTCTCAAACACATTAAGAGGCAAGAAATGCAAGTCATGAACTCTTAATAAGACACAGCTGTTAACTGAAAGCCATTCCAGGTGACTACCTCATAAAGCTGACTGAGAAAATGCCAAGAAAATGCCATTTTGTTGCCATTGACTAAAGGCAGTAATCTAAGGTCACATGGCCTAACATCATCCTTTAGCTGTGATAAAATCACTGCAATGAGCAACCACTTGTAATTGATCTCTTTGATAAATGATTATCCTAACCTCCTTTTTCCCGTGCAGCCCAAAGAAGGATGGGTTCCCTTTTTTGAGTCTTGGTTCCTCTCATTGTTTCTGCTTCAAGCTGTTTTTATACTGTTGCCATTGGTTTGGTCTCTAGTGGTCTAGACTTGTATTTCACTGTAGCTCACTTTTAAAAAGCTTTGTTATATTGTAAATTACTGTGCCTGGCCATTGAACATCAAGTATAACATCAACATCATGCAGTAATTGACCCTACCTGTGTTACATCTAAGACTATAATCTATCACACTTTTTTTTAAAGAATACAAAACCCAGCTTCAGAGTTTCTGGAGTGGTTTGTTTCGTACATGGAATACATATTTAATTATTATTACAAAGAAGCAGTTTATAAATCTTATATAGATCAGTTTTTTGTTGCCGCCTTTCCCTGACTGAAAGGGAAGATTATTTTCTGTATGATAGCCTTTTTGAATTCCAAATGAATTTTGATTTATAACTTCAGACCTGGAGAAAACCTCATGAGTAGTACAGTTACAAGATCAGTGTGTTTTACTTTAGAATTAATTTGTTCTCTGAAAATAGCTAAACCTAAGCTTTATATGCCAATTAAAAGAAAGTTATTTAAAACATCCCATTCATGGAGTGGTTTGCACAGCTGCTGCACCCACTATACCATATTGGTAGTTGGAATGTTCCTACTGCAGGGACCATATGCAGACAGAGAAGTGTAAGACCATATTTTTTATATTCCTGATTTTCTCCACAATGTGTTTGGTAGCCAATTGACCCGCCCAGTCATTGACTCTCCATGTCACTTGTAATGTCTCTGACTCTAGGAGGGTGCAAATTAACACAGGCCTCCTCCAAAGCATGTGAAGTCAAGCTCCGCCTCTTTTCAAAATGCTGCTGATACATAGCTGCCAGGCAGTCAGCGCACTCAAAGAAAAGCACAGGATCCTGATGAATCACCTAGCAGATGCCTGAGCCAACTGACATTATTTAGTCGTGCTGGGGAGTGAGTGGCATCTTACCTGCCCAGAGAGAGCACAGACAATTTTTGCTCTCTCGGGCCCTGGCTGCTGATGGCAAGCAGCATGATCGGGATTTGGACTTGCAATCCTCAGATCATAGTGACAGTGACTTAGTCTGCTGAGCCACTCGGGACTTAAGACCAGTTTTAAGATTCAGAATAAACTTCTTGTTAAGTCTGCAGTAAGAACTAAGTAAAATATAGACATACAGTAAAATTTCTTAACTAATACTGTACATTAGCATAGAAACTGAAGTTTGTTGGTTGTTGTTCTCTTTTTGACACATTCTTCATCTTAAATAAAAAGCAAAACTAACGAATGACTAACTCATAAATACTCAGGGAAGTACATTTTTAGTCTTGAGCCCATATAACCACTAAATTCTAATGGGTATTTCATATGATAGTAGACAGGACATAGCAAAATACTTTCTGCCATTGTGTATGACACTGAACATAACTGAAACATTGATATGATTTAAGCATTCTTGCTTAAATTGCTTAAATGATTTAAGCATCCTAAATAATGTTATGTCCACAAGTAATTACACTTGCAGGTGTGGACCTGCCATTCATCAGGAATTACCTGGAATGTTGAATTAAAAATGAAGTGTTCAGCATCCCATCTTCTGGCTGTTCTTTAAGAAGTCCTAGTATTTTAAGAAGTCCTTGCTCTGTTTCTTCAGCTCAAGTTATGTCCATTCATCCACTTGTGAGACTTTTTCTAGAGTCATTTATATTTCTTGATATTTCTTGAGTCTTTGATATTTACTAAATTTCAGAAAGTAATGTTGAGAAGCATTGCAGGTCATTAATGCTGCTGCGCCAGAGATGGTCAGATATACAGTATATAGGTGCATCTCCTAAATTTAGAATATGATTAAAAGGTTATTGTTTGTTCATAATATTATTCAAGCAGCCAAATTGAGATATTTTTCATATAATATGGAACGTGGCATTTTACAAGTCTTTTTTTTTCATTTTAATGTTGGTCAGTATGGCTTATAACACAGCTTATAGGCTGGTGTTAGGGCATCAAGAGCCACGCTGAGAAGTATACAGAAAAGGAGCTACAACTGACAACAAATATCAAGCCACCTCTGAACCAGAGAAAATGTCAGCAGCATCTTACCTGGGCTAAGGAGAACCAGAACTGGACTTTTACTCAATGCTCCAAAGTCCTCTTTGCAGATGAAAGTCAGTTTTGCATTTCATTTGGAAATCAGAGTCCTGAAGTCTGAAGGAAGAGTGGAGAGACACACAATCCAAGTGTCTGAAGTCCAATGTGAAGTTTCCTCTGTGAAGGTTTGGGGTCCCATGTAATTTGTTGGTGATGTTGATTATAGAGCAGTTCATGCTTCCATCCACAAGCTTTATGGACATCCACATTTATTTCCCAGCAAAATTTAGCACCTGTCCAGAGTACCAACACTACTACCAAGTGGTTTGCTGACCATAACATTACTGTTACCCCCCAGAGAATCTATGATGTATTGTCGTAAGGAACACCCAAACCTGCAAGAGCTGAAAGCAACCTGGGCTTCAATAACATCTCAGCAGTGCCACTAGCTGATTGCTTCTATGCCACACCTCACTGATGCAGTATTGCATAGTAAGGGAGTCAAGTATTGAGCATATAAATTAACATACATGTCAGAAGTTGGAATTTTCTGATATTCATGAGCTACAAGCCAAACTCATCAACATTAAAACAAAAAAAGGCTTGAAATATGTCACCAAATATAAAATATGATACCTATAAAACTATGAACAACTTTTTCATAGCATAATTCAGTGGTTCCCAATTGTTTTCTGCAATGCCCCCCTTTTATAGCTAAGAATATTTTTGAACTCCCATAGCACTATCAGTGCTCAAAAAATTCTCATTCATTTGCCTTGCTGTGCCCTCCCTGCAATAGCTCCATGCCACTCTTATAATTGATGCAGATGTATGTGTGCAGAGAGTTTGGACTCCACATATGAGCATTCTGTAACTACTGATGATGAATTTGAACTCATAATAATTGAACTCATAGGTCTGGAAATTTCTTATATAACTTTGTCCTTTATCCTCGTGAAGTCCATAAGTGACATACACTAATGGGTTACTTTAACTACCTCTACGGTAAAAGCTAGTTGCTTTAATAACTGTTGAAATAATATCACATGGACAAATGTTTATACGTCTTAAAATGGCTGATTTATTTCACGTTATCAAGAATGAAATAAGACGTAAATCATTCTTTGTAACAGTATATTATAATGATAAATCAGCAAGATCTTAATATCACCTGATACTATCAGCCTACCAATATATTGTTTCAGTCCATAAAGTTCTATGCATTGTTTAGAAAGAGTTCACAAAGATAAGCCTAAGAAAATCCACCAGAATAAAATTGGGATATACAAAATACAAATTAATCTGTAATTATTTAACCTCTCTTACTCACAATCTTAGACTTTACTGTACCAACATAAACTACTTGGTCTGAGCAGAAAGTTTTGACTCTATTTTGATGGGTATAAGGCCCCACCTCCTTCCATGCAAGTTCAAGAAGCTGATTTGCTTTGCAGGAATCCGAGACATTCCTTCTCTTCCCTGCTTCTCTTTTCTGCTTAAACTGTGAGTGTGTATTCATAAACAGTTGTAAGAGACTATATCAGTAATATATCACAAAGTCAAGCAACTCTTATTTTAGTAGAAACACAATAAAATCTAATTAACATTCATGAAGTATTGAAAGACATTCAAGAGAGAATCTCACCGATTGGGTCATGTTGCCTCTGTTGGGCCATGTAAATATTTGGACAGCTTGATCTTTCAGTTTGTGGTAGGAGAAAGATAGATTAGAGGGATTTATGCATTCAGCCAAGTCTTTTGGCCAAAGTGATTACAGTAGCCAACTAGAGTGTAGAATGGAGTTAAGAGCTTTAAGGACACAGTAAACTAAGTCACGAGCAGGGACTGGACCATAAATATAGACTCTGGCCCTGTCCTGTGGATAGACTTTACTGTAGTAAAGCTACATTTTTCCCAAAACAAGTTAGCAATGTATAAATACCAGGTTACTACTCTGGATTTAAAATATTTAGTTGACAATATTCATAGCCTCTCAGAACGATAAAGTACTATGTAAGTCAAACTCAAGAAAATTACTTTTTAATATTTACAAAATAAGCTGTCAGACTTGTTATATGAATTGCTGAACAATTTGGAAAGCTCAAGAGAGGAGCAGTTTAATAATGAACCACAGATTTTTAACCACTAACTTCACCCAAAATATCTATGCTGTGTAATTCACATAGACTCAAGTCATGTGAAGACTATTTTAACAGGAAATATGATGCAGGTGGTATAACAAGCATTTGTTCTTCAACCTTCATCACTGCCCACAAACAGAAAAAAGAAAAACATGTATAACCTCTTAACCAAACTGTTCAATGTTAATATGACAGTGTGATCAATGCCAGAAGAATTTATAGTGCAATTTAAGTACAGAACTTCAGAAAGACATTGTTACAGACAAGAGAAAAAATGGCAAGAGGTCACTCTAACCCAACTTCTGATGAGAGAATGGCCAAGAAAGAAAGCTGATGGAAGGTGGGAGAATAATAGCAAATATGAGTAATTGTGTATTGTTTGTCAGTGTTTTCTTTACACCATTAGAATTTTAGCATAACACTGAGCTGTATGTGTGCCCACTGTGGTCTTCATGCTTGTGTTTTCATTCTCTGTGTGCTGTCTCTGTCCACATGCCTTGTCGCCATGTGCTTTTTGTATATATTCCCGTCATGTCTCTATGTCCCTGCCCTCATCATGTGATCCTGTCTGGTTAACCCTCTGGAGTTGACATTCTCACCACCAGGGACAAAACTGAAATTCCACAAAAAATAAGCATACCCTGAAAACCTTAAAGGGTCTACTTTTCAAATATGTATAGCTTGAATCGAAATATATTTTAGATGTTTGTGAGAGAAACTTAAATAAAGAGAGACACATTTTTCAGGGCAAGTCAGCTGCTCATTTTTTCCCACCAAATGATGTGATCTGTCATTCATATGATAATGACATGGTAATTTCCGACATTCCATTGGTGGATTACTGCATGTGGCATGTGTGGAATGTGCAAAGGCACAGCATCAAGAAAAAGAGCTGCCACCTGAGCAAAGATCTCTCATCTTGAGTGTTCACACCCATCTCATAAATATTCAGTCTCGGAACTACTGAATGAGTGAAACACATGTCAACCCACATTAGTTAAGCTTTAGAAATAAAACCACATACAATTTCTAAAAACTGTAATGAGCAGTGTGTAGCCAACACCTCTGTTTATTCAGTTCTGAGCTCAAAAGTCTTGGACAGAAATGTTTAGAGTGTGTTTTTTCACAATATATCAGCACATCTGAAAATAGGTTTTTAGAAAGTCTGAAAAGGTTTAGAGTAAATTTAATCTAAATATAGATTTATGACACTCTTACTGTTTTCACACTGTTGTTGCTGAACAAAAGCCTGTGTTACACTTTGGAAAAAATATTTTAGATGTGTGTAAAAAAGTGAAGGCATGTCAGAGTACACCAGAGCGACTGAAAAGCCCTCAGACTCCAGGGGGTTAATGTTCAGCACCTGTCTCATCTCATCCCACAGCCCTGCTTGTTCATTACCTATTGATTAAGTTTGTTATTTAAGCTTCATGTCCAAGAGTCCTTCATCTGTCATTGGATTTTAGTCAATGTTCATGAGTGTTTTTTTAGTTAGCCACAGTGTTTTTTTGTTTATTTCATAATAAACTCTTTCATTTGGGCACCCACCTCTGCATCCTCTCCAAAAACACTGCATTATATGACTCAACACAACAATTCTCTCCTTCAGCTTGTCCTATGTTATATTTACGACAGCTGTTCTTTCCACTGTACATACAGACATTTTAGCAACAAATGACAAATTATCTTTCAGTACAAGATCACAGCGTATGTATCACAATGTAATTATTAGCACTTTCAACATAAAATACCTTCCAGGGTCTCATATTGCTCCTGTATGCTGACACTGTCTGCAGAGTCTAATTGGTTCTCATGGTCAAATAGAAGACAAAGAAAGACACAAGGTGACAAAGGGAAAACATTAAACTATCTGAATGAAACTGTTGTGACTTTTTTAGAGCTTGCGTGAGGAACTCTGCAGTGGCAGGAAGGAGTATTTTTGAGCTGCTAATACTTTGCAAAATCAGCAATGTTTCCCTTGTGTGGTCACACATACTGAAGCCATTTCAGAGAAATTCCTGTGGCAATGTAATAAATCAAACTTCCGCTAAGAGAAAAAAAGGCAAGGAATGACTTCTAGAAATTATGTGATGCCTCTCACAAAGGTACTGCAGTCATTTAGTCTTTGTTTACATACTTACACTGTTTACATACTTAACAGTGACAGTGTTGCAGGTATAAGACATTTTCTCATAATTTACGGCAAATGGTAAAATTCTGGAAAGATGGAAAACTTGTTTAAGCGAGGTTTTGTGGATTATGATTTTTTAAATTGCCTATATTACCTATTCTGTAGGAATACAGAACTTTGGCACAGACAACATGTGCTGACACCTGACTAGGTTAAAATTGCATTGTGTATTCTATTGTTTCATCTATATAAGGTCATCCCCAATATGTTTGCCCAAAATGTTTGCTCGATTTTGTCTGTCAATGTGGAGTGTACAAAGAGAGGTATATGCAACTCGCTAAACTACTGTTGGGTAAGTCCTTGATATACAAGATGTTCAAGAATCACATTATCACTGAGCTGCTGTGATGGGACAAAGAGTTCTGCTATAACGTGTTTTTTATTTTGTCAGAAATCTCCAGTGATGTTTAAATCAATAAAGTCAGAAGTCAAGCCATCAGTCTTGACAGCAAGATCTTGTAAATGGCACATTCCTTGCTGGTACAGGAAAGTATTTTATCACGCTGAAAGCAGCATGGGCCTAAATCCAAACCTGCCACACCACAGGCTTCTGCCTTCTAGCAAGCCACCAAAAGCTGTTTATTTATTCAGAACACTATAGGAAATTCATTACCCTGGTAACAATAAATGCTACTGGTATCTGCAAAGCGTACCACGAATTACTGCCACATGCACCACTTATCCAGCTTCCACCCATTTTAATCTGCCCCTGAGTGTCTTTGATCTTGAGGAAACATGAAGGCTTCATGGTTTCAATCATGAAATCAAACTGACTACTGCTGCTGAATAATAGAAATTATCTTGATGGTGCCCATAGCTTTGTCTGTTACTTGACAATAGACATTAATATAATAGTTCTAGGGGAATAGTCGTCCAAAAGAGTTTAGATTTAGTTTAGTGGTTAGCCAGTGCTACCAATGTTAACTGACTTTGTTTTTCCATCTAAAATCTGTTGTCTGCTACAAGTTAACATCATGAAGTGACTTTTATTACACTGTAAATATTAATATTTAAAACTACATTAATAATGGTCTAATGAGTTCAATTACAAATGAATAAAAAAAATTACATATTGTACCAGTGGTAGTTCCCTGTAACTAGTAAGAATAAGTTACTGTTGCACCATGTTTTATATATTATTATTTATTTCATTGTGTTATTACCTTACAGGAACCAGCAGTAATAACTTTAATGATTAATATTTTAATCACTGTAGATCCATCATCAAGAAGATCAACAGTTGACTAATTGTGTGAAAGAGTTAAGATTTGAAGCAAAACAAAAATAAGCTGGAGGTTCCATTCTCTTGTGATGAAACAATGATAATGTTAGGAGTCTTGGCAACACAAATGTTTGCCAGCTTTCTGGACCTTTTCCATGTAGATACAGGTGGGTCATTTTGTTGACAGCTCACGGTCAGTCTTTACTCAGTTTTGTACAGCATCTCAGGATACAGCTGCAGGGACATGGCCAGCCAGAGGCCACAGAGTTTGAGTGTTGGTAGCATGTTAGTAAACTGAGAGGGCTATCTTCATGCAGTCAACTAGATAAATGCTTAATTTGGTGTGTCAATTACCGCAGATGTTAAATATATTTAAATCTTTTATATAAAACTACACTATTTACATATTTACTCATATACTTAGCAGTCAAAACCTGTATCGACTTGCCTTTGTTATCCCTGTAAATAGCATAATTGATGGACTAATAATTGCAGATACTAAGGTTGACTTGGGTCCCAATCACACCTTTCATTAACATACATTAATTATGTGGTGAGACTGAGCCAGTTATTGAAAAAAGGGATGACTGAAATTTAACCAGAACATTCAGATGACACTCCTTCCCAGCAATCATTTTCTTACATCAGGAAGTCAAGACCTTGGTTTTACATTTAATTCTTATACAGTGCCCCCACTGTGATACACACAGTGCCTGCTGTACTCCCTACCAACATCATCCCCAGCAGCTAACCTGCTTAGATACAGTGGACCTGCATGCTAAATTGTGTAGGTGCTTATGCTGGTGGCAATGCATCTCCTCTGACCACCTGATCAGATTTTAGGTCATTTCCTCTGGAGTAAGATTTTACTATGTCACCCTCCTGTTGTTTTTCTTTTAAGGCTAAAAAGTATCTCACAAATTATTGCTCATGTTCCAGTATGGACTGGTTAAATTCTTTCAGTCATGTGATCTGCTAGCTCAGATTATGAATGCATAAAAGAAGAGTAAAATGTAATGTAATGTGGTCATATGTGTTTCTTACCACTTCTGAATATGGTTTGAATAGTTGGATTACAGTGCATCACACTGTACCCTGTTCACATGCCAGGAAGCATGCTAATCCCAGGTGTGAATGGATCCTTATTGTGTAAATATAAAAATGAGGCTGGAATTTGTATTTCACACCATAAATTCACTATTATCCAGGAAGGTCTTTTTGTCTACACTTTAAATATGCATGCAACAACCATGCCATCTTTCATAGAAGTTTCCTCCTCTATTGTGCTAACTGATTTTTATTCATGTGATTTTAGGAAAGCCAAACTGTATCATTATATACCCATCAAGCCACCATCATACCAAATTTAAAAGTAAACTGAATTTTTCATGCAAACATGAGAAGTGCAATTGAGGTCAGAATTCAAGAGCATCACTGGGGTTTGATTGACTTCCAGCATTATGCATAACAGTTAACACAGAGGTTTCTGAAACAGTAATTAAAGTATGTGAGCTGGGTTTTAAATTTGCACTAGTTCAGCAGGATCAAGTGAGAGCACTGACCCATATCTGCATAGTTGACTATCATTAATGCAAAATTGATATCTCAGCCTAGAGTGTTGGGTAACAGTCTTTCAGTGTGAATTTAAACTGTCCTTGCCAAGCAGGTGTTTTATGAGGGTATTGTAAACCTCTTGGCTGCAGTCCAGGAAATGTTCCTTTCTTGATTTTGAGCGTTCTTGAATCTGCTGTTTAATCGTATTATTATACTATGGTCCACATATTTCAGACTTCTTAAATGAGTAGTGTAATACACATGCTTAAAGGCATATAATATAGCAAACAAGATATAGTTGAGACCAGTGGCAGATGCTGGTCTTTCGAGGAGGGGAAGCTCAATTTCGGGCTACATCATAAAATGTGTCGGTTTATTTATACGTAAATTCTACCCTCCATTCCTTTTCAAGAAAATGATCTGTGACCCTGTCGTACCAACAAGGCGTGTCTTCCAGGGACTTGACTAGTGTCCTCTCAATGGCCAGCAGAGCTAGACTGCTTAAACGGCCTTGGCTCATGGTGTTGCAGGTGTAACACTTCAGCCGCTTTAAAAACAGGAGAAGCTCTTTACTGGCGCGAGGCTAGTGTGAAGTGTGTCCGCCTGTGAGTGCTACCGCTGGACAGAAACTTCAGAAAGTCAGAAAGAGTGATAGAAGTCAGTCTCCAAACACAAGCAGCACCAAAAAAAACACCAGAAATAGAAGCTCGACTTGTCGCTAGTCATTTTTAACAAAGAAAATGCAGCTAAGATGATTAGGAAAGTCTTCGGTTCAACTCAGAACAGAATGAAAATTAAAAAAAAAGGCTCCCACGTATGTTTACACAAAAAGATCGCTGATTCGCTCATTTAGCTGTCAATCAAAAAGGGGTTCAGCCTCAGACACATCATGCAGAAGCTGAGCGTCCGGGCCAGCCGAGGCCAGCCCACTGCCCCATAGACCCCCAGAGACGCTCAGCGTCCGATGGGCGGGACAATTATCCAATGAGTCGTCTCGTTTCGCTGCATGCTTTGCTCTGCTATTGAAGTCTGTGGAAGCTGAGCGTCCACCCTGTTTAAAGCACTGTGAAGCTGCGGGAATGAGTGAGAGGAAAGCCGCGTCGTTACTAGTGATAAGAAGCTGATTCTGAACAAAAGTTCAGCGTTGTAGCGCATATTTAGTCAATGACATGTACACACAACAGTATATTATTGATCACTTATTTTTGGACATTTTAGGGGAAGCTGAGCTTCCCATGCAGTCTTAGAGCAATCGCCACTGGTTGAGACAATGGTTTCATGCAGGATGGCAGTCCTTACAAATCCCATTTGGAGTCAAAAATAGTGGTGCT